>JABUQX010133051.1:30000-37619 GCA_015478945.1 Trachelipus rathkii | reverse complement strand
AACTTAAATGAATCAATGTATTAAACCTTCTTAAAAAAAATATCTTTTGAAATCTGTAATTAAAACCAAATTTATTTTAAGTTTATTTATAACTTCAACTATATTCTTCATTCTTTCATTATGTTGTAGTACATTGCAGTCTCCATTATTAGTGACAGCAGCTGCTCTTAATCATACTGATAATGTGATGTTCGTTTTGATAGATTTTCAAACAAACATCGATGAAACATTTTGAAACATCGATGAAACATTTTGAAACATCTTGGAAGTTGCAACAGAACTTCTGCTTTCTGTTAAAGAAGATTTGAGAATACCTCATCCGAGAATCGATGTAAAATGAAAAAACATTTGGAAATTCCAAATTCTTTTCTTGATTAATTCTCAAACCAGTTTGAGAGAAAGTTTCGTGAGCCATGCATCCATAATTAATAATCTTTATAAAGTCAATCATTCCATCGATATCTATTAAATAATTTTGTATGTAATTTGATTTGTATAGACACATTTGATTTGTTAAAGATTTTAACATTTACCTCACTCAAAAGGAGCACTCCAAAAACATATTTCTTTAATCTGAAAAGGCTCAACATCTACTTTTTTTCAATTCTACAGGGTAAAAAATCCTAACATAACTGGCTTTGATGAGTGTTCATCACAGCAACTCAATATAAACGGAGGAAGTTATCAATCATTTTGCTGCTAAGAGATCAAGAAGAAATTTTTTTATGTAAATAAAATAATATATTTTTTGTATTTTGAAAATGCTATCAATGTTTGATTATTTTATTCTATTTTATTCAGTAATATATATATTATATATATTTATATATATATATATATATAATAATATATATTAATATATATATATAATAATATTATATTATATAAATAATAAAAATTAAATTAGTCGAAAAAATATATTTCTAGAAACGAAAGAAAGTAAATATATTATATATAATATATAATCAAAAATTATTTTTACGTTATTTCCACCTTCACTGCACTCGAACAACAAATTAAAGTTAAAAAACCACTAAATATAACAAAGAGGGTAAAAAAAATTTATTGGCGTTGAAGAAGACACGAGGAGAGGTCGAACGTTACGCCGTTCCCCCCCTCTCTTTTAATATCTCACAATTAAAGTTCTAATTTTTCTTTTTTTATTTTTTACCCTCTTTGTTATATTTAGTGGTTTTTTACTTAATATAAATAATATATATAATATAATATATACTATATATATATATATATATATATATATAGTATATATCAATATGATATATATATATATATTTACTAAGTATTATATACTAAGTATTATATATATTATATATATATGTTGGGTTTGTATGTCTCAAACCCCCGCCTGTACCGTGAATACGGCCCTGTTATATATATATTATATAATTATATTAATATATATATAATATAATATATATATATATATAATATATAAATTATATATAGTTTAGCTAGTTAGATTTAGTTTAATTAGCTTAGTTTAGTTAAGTTAATAGATTAATTAGATTATTCAAAGTTATAATATAAATTTGGTAGTCTCCTGATAACTAGATCTCAATAAAAATTTCTCATTATAACCTTTTTTATTATAGAGAATATTTAGTTCAACCTTGAGACGGTTTTATGTTGGTTTCTTTTGGGAAGTAACGTTTTTGCTCCTTGAGTAAAGGTAGGAGTATTATCTCATCAGGATTTTATTTTCTATTTTTCATGACTTTGGTGTTCCTAAATTAAAATATCAATAGTCTACCCTTCAAATCAGAAAAACCTGCTCGTTCAGGCTATATAACGAATTCCAAAAACTAAAGCATTCGCCAATAAATATTCATGATGAAGCTCGCACTATTTTAATATTTGTTTTGTTTGAGGGCTACCTGGCAAACTAAGGGCACATAAAGTCCCTCCAGGCAGATAAAATCCCGCCTTTAATGTCCCCATGCCGAGTTCCAAAGCTAAAGATTTTCGTTTGTCGGTGTGTTGGTCTCCATAACCCCGAAAATTTTCTTTGGCCTCACGGGCCACTATTATTTATCTAATTTTGAGTTATTGTTTGATCTTATTGTAGTATCATTGAACTGGCACCAATATAATCTTAAGGCAATATTAAAAATGTAACCTACCTATAATGCAATTATTTAATGATATAAGCCTATGGCTATTATACTCTTAGTATCTATAATACCGTATCAAAGCTATAAGAACATAATTTACGTATTATCCTATCTGAGAGCTCGTCAACTATTTTATAAATTATAGTATTTATATTCATTATATTTGTTACGATATAGAGTTAGATCACTTATGAAATATATAACCATAAATATATGAGGATATTACCCAGTAGCTCCAAGGTAGTGAATACTGCCTTTTCATAGTTATCTAACAATCGTTATAAAGCTAAGAACATTATCCCGTATACCCTCATACCTAGTAAATATCATAGAAGTATGATATTTTGACTAATTATTCTATAATTTGTGTAATTCCTTGATATAGAGAACTACACCTAAATGAATAAATAGGAAATATAAATGGATCACCAATGCTATACTGGTAACAGCGTCACAGGAACGGTAGCTCGGTATCAAGAAATAAATTTTCCGATCAGGTGGTAGCATATGAATATCGATACATAATATAGAATTTGGTTCTAGGTCGAAATGACGGTTTTTTTTTTTTATTTCTTTTATCTTCTTTTTGTATATTTTTTTTAAGGGGCGCGATAATGTGGTACCTCAACCTACCTAAGTATATTTTAGCTAAAAAGGATATTACCACTGTCTAATGTAGGGTGTGCTCGATCCGACGGGGAACACCAGGGGGGAGGCGTTGTTCCCATACACCCGATTATTGGGGATACAAAATCACGCTACATGATGACACCATGATATAACAAAAGAACAAGGCGGTGGATTCCTGAAATCACCTACACTCTTGTGTGTGAGGGGGGTAAGAGGTAAAGTACCAATACCCGTTAAGTTTCCCCGCGAGCCAAAAGTCTCTCTGCACAAATGATCCCTCGTACTAACCTGGCGCAAATCGGTGAACAGGATATGACTCAATATGTCCGGAATATTAATTCTATAAAGTTTATATCTATCTTTCCCGTCCTTCACTTAAAATATTTTTTTCTCCACACAGGTGATTTCCCATTAAAAGAGTATTCTCTCTCGGTCGGCGAATTGTAGTCTATCTGTATTTCAGGTTTATTTCCGAGGATATACACCTTTTTGGTGTTTTGACTTTTCACCTCTAATTTATTCACTCTCAGACACTCTCTCACCCACCCCCTTTTAAGATAAACGCCTTTCCCTTTATTAGTTTCATCCTATCCATAGAGGCTCTTAACTCTGAAAAGAAAGTTTTTTGAAATCCGTAGCCCCCTCTTTAAATCCGCCTATCGTGTTCTAAGGCCAAAAGTCGATGTGTTTATAGCGTAACTCCTTCTTATTCCAATTCATTTATCATGATTAATAATATAAATACCTAATAGTAAAGTTATAACATTGATTACCCTGATAAATAATAATATATTATCCATCTGCCCTACTCCCATTATTCTTCAATATATACCTAATTTATCTCTATAACTTAAAATTATACCTTATATTATATTGAAATTAAATTCTTTATCATTTACCTCTGTATAGGTGACTAGTTGTGTAATTTAAATATTGGATAATATTTAATATCTACATTTATATAGTGTTCTGAATATTTCCTATAAAACTGGTCATTCATAGCTGAATCTTATGGTAATAATTCCTTACAAACATAGGGGGTTGTTTGTAGGCACAACATGCCACCAAATCCCAATAATTCCCGTAGGTTCAAGTCTATGAGTGGCTATTTTCTCTTAGGTACAGTTTAATCTCGGGATGTACACCCTAAACTCTCGATTACAACCCACTGCTTTTTTACGTCTACACTTCTCTACGACAATCAAGCTAGTTTAAATAAATGAATATATTGAATAATTTTTCTATCACCTCACTTACACTGGTAACTGATATATTATATTAATTAAAATATATTATAATTTTATTATATAATTTATATTATATATATATATTTACATTATATAATTGCATAATAATTAATATAATTATTATATTATTATATTTGAGTACATTATATTATAATATATATTATTATATATATATTATTATATTATATATATTTATATTTATATTATTATATATATATTATATTAATATTATATTATTTAAATATTAATTATATATTATTATATATTATATATTATATATATTTGCGTGATTATATATTATAAGAGATTATTTAGTACTTTGCATTTCTCATTTCCTTGATTATCTGGAATGTCATTGCCATATATATGGTGTCTGGTCGGACTATGTATGTCGGTTGTCATAGCCAGCCTATCCCGATAATGTTTAATCTTATCATAGTGTAAAAGTCTCTTAGCAGTATACACTCTACAAAACTCGTCGTTAGCTCGTATTAATACTTTAGTAATAATATGTTTATAAGGTAAATTTCTATTCGTATTAATATTGGTGATTATATATTGACATATTTTTCAAGATGTATATAGGCATTATATTACATGCTATCTATTTCAAATATATTCTATCATTTCTATAAATATTCTAGTCTATTATTCCATCTAATTCACATTTCGTTCACATATAGTTGTATATCATTACCATAGATTATGCTTATTTGAGATTTTAATATTCTTACTATATTTTTATTAGATAGTAGTTTAGTTACATCAGGGTTTATACTTGAATTTATTTTAATCCTCCAAAAATAATAATATCATATTACTATATATATAACTCATAATGACTTTTTCAAACATATTAGTAGTAATTTTAACATTCACTTCAAATACACTTCTCACATCTCCATCTTCACAAACTTTCTAAATCTACTCTTGTATTAAATTTACTGGAATATAGGTATATTTCCAGTGGTGGTCCACACATTACAAACCCAATTGAAATAAGAAAATTTTTACAACTTTTATAAATATATTAAATATACAAGTTACAGTCTTTAGTTATCAATTAAACTTTATGTGCCGTCGTATATAATTAGGTTGCAAATATAAGTGATAGAGGTAAAATAATTAGATTATCTATTTGCATAAAGCAGCTTTTAGTTATCGTGGTAGCGTATCGCTCCTTTCTTCCCTGTCGTAGTCCTGGAGAATATAAATTAGTTCAAATAAACTATCCAAGGGATAGTAGGGTAGAACTACTGTCAGGGGTACTGGTTATTATGAGCTGAATATAATATTACTCTATTATAGTTAAAACTCGATTATTATGAGGGATTCATTATCCCCTTGGTTATTGGTAAGCACCTATAATTATTAACATACTATACATTAGTAGAGTGGGGTAAGGTGGATATCTCAGTTATCGTGATTGATCTTTATTGGTAATCAATATGGTTAATATGTCAATTCCCAAAGTTATAAGGGAAATATATATGATACCCCCTAAACAAACCTCTTGTTTACTTCAAATTAAACTTTATTATGAACTCCTATCATGGATACTGATAAACAAGACTATATCATAGTACTATTATTATAAATTATTTATAATTTAATTAATTATGGTTTTTAAACAGTTAAACTAATTACAGTCTCGGATATACTGTTTATTTATTTATTTACTTATGTTTTCAATATTATTAAATATATAAATATATTATAACTTTATTATGTAGTGTTATTTATATCTGATTTAATTTTTTTTAATCCTAAAAAATATTATAATTTTAAAATAATAATAATATTATAATTATTGAATAATCGTTAATAAAAATGCTTTAACACATGAATAATAATAATAATAATAATAATAATAATAATAATAATAATAATAATAATAATAATAATAATAATAATAATAATGTCTATGAACGTCTTGTTCAATGATAAGGTGTCAAATAAGTATTGAAGTAAACAAGAGTTTGTTGGTTTTTCTAAACTTTGATGACACTACCATGTCCAAAAGACAAGCCGAACTGGAATCCACCTCCCCAGGTGTAATTATGGTGCTCCAAACCAAGGGGGGAAAGATCCCTAAATAATCGTTTTAACTATAAGAGATATTATTCGCACAGCCTGACCAAAAGTCCTACCTCCCTTGAAGTTATTTGACCTAATTTATATTCTCTACAGCTAAGACAGTAAAGCTGTTGAAAATTTTACTTAATATAATGATGGAAAGTTATAAATATGAAGAAGTTTAATTTATAAAAAGTTGAATTTTTCATGGTTGAGGTGGACCCACTGGAAAATCCTATTCAGATTACCAAGAGTAGAATTAGAAAGTTGTGAAGAAGTGAGATGTGAGAAAGTAGATTTGAAGTGAATGTAAAAATCATGATTGGAGTCATTGGTATAGAAATGATGTTGGAGATAAAACAGAACCCTGATGAACACTACTATTAATACTGAACAAAGAAATAGTCCCAAAAGCACTGGATGATACGAAACTATATGTGACGAAAGTGAGTGAGGAAAGACGATTGAAAGGAATTTTGAAAGCAGTTATACATGCCATACACTGAAAAATATGTCAAACTATACCATACGAGATTCCTCACAATCTCTAAAAGTATATCGCTAATGAAAGTATATCTCTTGCTTACTTCGAAGTTAAAATTAATTGTGGTGATTGAAAAGATGGCAATGACATTCCAGATAATCAAGGAAATGAGAATTGAAAGATATTCAAAATCTTAAATATAAAACAGGCAATATAATATAATATAATATAATATAATATAATATAATATAATATAATATAATATAATATATATAATATAATATAATATAATATTATGCAATATAATATAATATAATATAATATTATGCAATATAATGTAATATATAATATAATATAATATAATATAATATAATATAATATAATATAATATAATATATTTTAATATTAATATGAAGAGAGTAGAGTTGAACGAAGACAAGGATGAACACAAAACAAGGAGAGGAAAGATAGATGGGCAGTTTACCTTCTAACGTTCATAGACGTTAGAATCTCATACACATGCGCAATTTCAAATAAATACACAAGTCACCTGACAGAGGAAGTAGGAGGGGAATTATCAAAGTAATTCAGTAAGAAATTAGATGAAGAAATGGGAGTAGAAGAGATTATTTTTTCAGGACAATGTTAACTGCAGATTTATCAGAATGAATAAGAGAAGAAAATCGAATTTGTAGAACTTGTTAGAGGCATTTTTGGTAAGGGAACAATAGAAGTACCAATGGTGTGTGTGGAATTTGGTTTTGTGAAGTTAAACTAGGCCGTCGAATAGCATCCCAGCAACGATTATAAGCCGAATGAAAATTAGCGAGAGACTTTATTGACTTTACTTTTTCTTCCTTAAAAATTGGAGACTTTGCTGAGTCTACTTTTTCCTCCTTAAAATTGGAGATTTTACTGTCTCCTTATCAGATATGTAAAATTCCCCAATTGCCACAGTTAAAATTGCTGAAAATACGTTCAAGGTTATTGTTTATAATCTCACGAAATCCTAAAAGGCAGCTTTTGATCTGCCTGGAGGACCCTATTTCC
>JABUQX010133051.1:0-25000 GCA_015478945.1 Trachelipus rathkii | reverse complement strand
ATTGAAACCCTCTACTCCGACATCAACTCCAATTGCAGTCTTTATTGGAACTTTCTACTCCGACACTGACTCCAACTCCAACTGCAAGGTCCTTATTGCAAATTTCTACTCCAACTCCTACTCCAACTCTAATTCCAACTCTTTAGTGGAACCTTTTACTCCGAATCTGACTCCGACTTCAACTTCACACTCTTAACAGAACTTTCATTGTAATTTTTATTCCCAATTCTGACGCACCAACTCCAACTGCAGCAGTCAAGTCTTTATTTACTCTGACTCCGACTCCAGCTCCAGGCTCACAGTCTTTATTGGACCTTTCTACTCCTACTCAAAGTGCACAGTTTATATTAGAACTTTCAACTCCGACTCCAAATCCAACTGCACAATCGTTGTTAAACTTTCTGCTCTGACTACGATTCCAACTCCAATTCCACCTGCCATTATTTATTGAAACTTTCTATTCCGACTCCAACTGCGCAGTCTTTATGGAAATTTTCTACTCTGATTCCGATCAATAATAACCAGTTCGTCTTCCATTGGAACTTGACATCAAATGACCAACTAAAACTCCAATTACATTGTGTTGTGAAACTTTCTACTCCGACTCCAACTCCAACTGCCCACTCTTTATTTGGAACTTACACTCCGACTCCAACTCCAATTTCAATAGCAATCTATATTGGAACTTTCTACTCAGACTCCAACTCAAATGCAAGGTCTTTAACTAAATTTCTACTCAAACCAAACTCTAACTCCAATTCTAACTCCACAGTCTTTATTGGAACTTGTAATCCGAATCCCACTCCGTCTCCAACTCCAACTCCAGCTGCAGAGCTTTAATGGATATTTCTACTCCTACTCCAAGTGCACAGTCTTTATTGGAACTTTCAACTTCGACTCTGACTCTGACTTCGACTCCAACTCCAACTCCAACTCCAACTGCGCAGTCGATCATTAGGCACCACCTTCTTCTAGTTCAATTCATGCCATTATTAGGCTACTGCCTTTCAGCTCATATCCATTAACCATCAGTTCAATCTGTGGATCTCACGACTCTAATTATATATCTTTATTGGATTTTACTCCAACTCCAACTCTAACTGCACAGACTTTAGTAGAACTTTCTACTCCAACTCTAACTCTACAGGCTTTATTATAACTTTCTATTCAAACTCTGACTCCGACCCCAACTCCAATTGCATAGTCGCTATTGGAATTTTCTTCTCCGACTTCGATTCCAACTCCAGCCCTAACTGCACATTTTCTATCGTAACTTTCTATTCCAACTCCGAATCCAATAACTCCAAATGAGACTCAATCTTCCCTTTTTGACTTTCTATTCGGACTCCGACTTAAACTCTTACTCAAAATGCAGTATTTATTGGAACTTTCTACTCTGACTCCAACTCCATAGTCTTTATTAGAACTTTCTACTCCGACACTGACTCCAACTTCAACTCCAATTTCAACCCCAATTACACAGTCCTTTTTAAACTTTCTACTCCGACTCTAACCTCGACTCCAACTCCAACTCCAACTGCACAGTTTTTATAGGAACTTTCTATTCCGACTCCGAATCCGATAGCCCCAACTCGGATTTAATATTCACTTTTAACTTTCTAATCCGACTACGACCCCAACTGCACAGTCTTTATTAAAACTTTCTACCCCGATTTCGACTCCAACTCTAGCTCAAATTCAATTTTCTTTCAACTCCGACTTCAACTTTGAGATTCAATCTTCATTGGAACTTACGATTCCAACTTCGACTAGAATGAGCTGAAGTTGGGACCTTCTACTCTTACTTCGACTCTGATCACGATGACACTTTAAAGACCTCCTCTGACCGTTGAAACTTTCGGCTCCAACTCCAACCCAGTCAGTATTGGAACTCAGACTCTATATCCATTGGAACTTTCTGTCCGACTCCGACTCAGTTCCTATTATAAAACACTTCCCACCAACTTCGACTCTCTATCCAATGGAACTTTCCACTCCACTCCGACTCCGACTCCGACTCCGACTCCGACTCCGACACCGACTTCGACTCTGACTCCGACTGTGGCTCCAACTCCCACTTCTACCCTGATGCAGTCTCTATTGGAGATCTAATAAGTTAGATTATAATTAAATGAATCTCATGAAATGACAACTCCAAGTTTATCAAACTTCAAACGGTGTGGTGCGGTGCGGTGCGGTGCGGTGCAGTGCGATGCGGTGCGGTGCGGTGCGGTGCTGTGCTCTGCCAACCCTAATTGAAGTTCGATTTCGGATCGAATATGCTATAGATAAAGAATGTCCACGTAGTCTGATCCACTTCAGGACTTTTTTCGGACTTCAGAGAATGGGGTAACGTTAGCCTGAAATGTTTTGCCCGCTCATCACGATTACAGCATCCATTATTTTAAGAGTTATGAGCTCAAATTCGGGTAACGGCTCCTGCTCCGGCTCCGGCTCCGATTACAGCTCAATTATTTTAAAGTTGAGGCCCTACTTCGGATTCCGGTCCGGCTTCGGCTCCTGCTCCTGATTTAAATCATTTCACTTTATGATCAATTTTTTTATCCTGCTTCGGCTCCTACTCCAAAAATTTGTTTGCTCGGCTCTCGGCTCTCGGCTCTCGGCTCTCGGCTCTCGGCTCTCGGCTCTCGGCTCTCGGCTCTCGGCTCTCGGCTCTCGGCTCTCGGTTCCATGCGCAAGAAGACTCAAAAGATGTGGTGATGGGGGAGAGGTCAAAATTGGAATGGAATAAGATTAAAATATAAAAATTTCTAAGATTTTTCAGATACAAAGAATTTTGTGCGAAATTGGGAGGGAGGAGGGGAGAGTGAAGGAAAGTTCCCCGACCCTTGAGTGGTCGATACTATAGATGAGGATGATCCACGTATTAAGATGCCGGGTGTTTCGGATGTGGATTAGCATTAGAAAGTATATTTAATGAGAGAAAATTCAAAATCGTATACTTCGATGAACACTAATATGTATTAATTTTGGCCGAGCCCAGACATTCCGCTCCGCACCGCACCGCACCGCACCGCACGGCACTGCACGGCACCGCACGACAAGTCATATTTTTTCCCATTACTGCATCATGACACTGGAATTATGTGTCGCATCACACGAGACACTGGAAATTTGTGCGTTATCGCACGGCACCATACCACACCAAAATAGACTCATCACGAACGGTACTGCACCGCACCTATTGAGTCGTCCAAGTCTACTACGTATTTTGGAGTATGAATTTTATTATGGATACACTTTTAAACTGGTTGCGAATAAGGATATGTACTAAAATGGATGCGAATGTTCATATATACGTAAAATTATGCGGATGCGGGTGTGGATGCAGATGTTGATATATACGTAGATGTATGCAGATGTGGATGTTGATATATATATCTGAATGTACGCGGATGCGAATATATAGGTAAGTGAAAGCGATTGAGATATCTGCTTAAATGTAAACGAAGGTGCATATATACTTAAATGTATAGGGATGCGGATGCGGATGCAGATGTGGATATATACGTAAATATATGCCGATGCGAGTGAACGCTTTAATTTCAATCCATGCTATATATTTTATTAAATTTATTTTTATTATATGCATATTTATGAAAATGAGGATGTTGATGTGCAGGTTTACGTAAATGAGGATATGAACTATCATGTTTAGCATTTAAAATATGGATATGCGGATGAGAATGAGGATATGGAAGGTTATGCAAATGTGGATGAGGGTATGCAAGGTTATACAAATGAGGATGTGATGAAGGCTATATTAATGAGGATTGGAAATGCAAATTTACGTAATTGAGGATGCATAAATGCATGGTTGTTAATGAAGATTATATACGTAAATTTATGTATGGGACAATGCGGATATACAATACAAATCAATATAACTGGTTTATATTGTATATAAATATAAATCAAAAGTAGTTAAAGTTGGGTTTTGAAGGCCAAATGTTCGCCTATTTTAAAATATACAGTAATTCCAAACCAGTACCAGGTACTCTCTCTCTCCAACATACTATACTCTTATAATATTGGGATATTTAGAACTCAAAAAATAAATTTCTATATTAGATTCACACACATATTTTTACGACATTTAAAAACAAAAATTTCCTAAGATTTTAATGGTAGCTTCTGGCAACATTTATCATTATTCTATCTCCAAAAATTGGAACAATATAATTAACTAACCGGCATGTATTTCGTATCAAATGATACTTACATATTAGATTAGTCACATTCTTAAAAAAAAATTTTTGAAAGTGGGGAAAAGGGTTCACCTATTAATATGTATGGTAATATAAAATTTTTTAAAGTATTGACCTTTGTAAAGGTACATTTTATTTGTAAGGTTCATACTTTGAAGGCGTTCGTATTAAATTCCGAAGCATCCTCCTGCCCTCACTAACGTTAGTTGAACCCTTTTCCCACAAAAAAAATTTGTGGACATAAGTTGTCAAATTAGAAGTATAAATTTGCCAAAATTCTAATGCATGTGACTTCGTAAAGGGTACGATACTTATTTTGAAAGCAATACTTTGAACCGGTTTCAATGGGATGGTTAATTGACCATTTTAATTATTGAACCCTTTCCCAAAAAAATATTCCGTGCATCTCTTTTTTGTAAAAGGTCAAAAAGTAAAACTATATTTGTAACTTGATGTGTCCTTTTTCATTGTTTAGTAAAGTCCATTGGGTATGGAAAATAATGTTTTTTGTATTTATCATTTATTTTTGTTAAAGAAATAAAATTGGAACTTTGGGCAAATCAACAGGAGTCGCCTCAAAAAATTGAACCCTTTTAGGGACTATGTACAAGAATTATATATATATTATATAATATCCTATATACTAATATATATAATATATTATATACTAATATATATATATATGACTATATCTATATACTATATATAATATACTATAGTAATATTATATTGCATAAATATATAGACATCAGGTTTCGATTATCCGCCTCCCCCTCCATATACAGCATCGTATTGTATTAAATGTCGAACAACATTTCATAAAATTGGAAGTGAAAATGCCTTAAAGTCAAATTGCTGAAATACCTTCTGTTATTTAAAGCAGCGCTGTCACGACCTCTGAAAAAATCATTTTAAAAAAAAAAAAAAAAACAAAGCTTCACAATTATCCGTAAAACTAATTAAACCTCTATAAATTTACGAAACTATATATGAGTTTAAATCTATCTTAAACCCAACTAAACTTTAACATAAAACCAGTGGCGGCTCATCCATAGTCACTGCGAACTGCAGCCCCGCCCATAAAGAATTGTCAGAACTCAAGTAAGCGATACGCTAAACAGCATTGTTATTTCCTAGGTAACTCTCTCTCTCTCTCATCTCATCTCTCTCTCTCTTCTCTCTCTCTCTCTCTCTCTCTCCTCTCTCTCTTCTCTCTCTCTCTCTCTCTCTCTCTCTCTCTCTTATATATATATATATATATATACCTTCACTACAGTACTATATAGTTATATAATTATATATTATATATATATATATATATATATATAGTTATATATAATAATATTTTATATATACTTCTAGCTATATATAGTATAGTATATGAGTATCATATATATATATATATATATATATATATTTAACATTTTCTGTCAAACCAATTTCTCGCCAATTAGAAATATGGAAACTTCAAAATTGTTTGTTCCGACAAATAGCTCTAACCGGTATATTGTTTACTTATGGTAATCCGAGCGAGATGTGTCACCGTGATCGTTGCTTAATAAAGGTAAGCTGGAAGAACAAAAAAGTGAAATCTTGCTTCCTGTCTGATATCTATTTATCATTTATTTTAAATATTTCCATTTTATTCAATTTTTAAAATTTTCAAAATAGCCTGAGGGGAAGAAATGGCAAAATACATTTCATTCCCATTATGTAAGTTTAGATATATATATATATATATAATGACTACTAAATATCTATATATACTATATGTATATATAATATAGTACTAGTGTTACTAGTAGTAATACTATATGATATATATATATATATATACTTATAGTATCTATATATACAATGAATCTATTTTGGGAACTTTATCCTTTGAACATTCAAAAGGATATACATTTATAGTATATCAGTCATATCTGTCACGCCTCTCAATAAGGGTCCGAACACCCAAAAGAAAAGAACTACAACAGCTACCGGAAAAAGAAATACATTGTTGGAATGCTGGTAAAAATTTAGTGAGGAAATGTACAACAAAAAAAAAAAAAAAAAAAAAAAAAAAATCATATCCTGAAAAAACGTACAATAGCTACAGGGAAAGGAAGTACAATTTTTCGGCTAAATAGCTAGGTGAAAACCTTTTCAGTTAGACAGCATGTAAAAAAAAAACTTATATATTGTTAATAATTATACAATCATGAGGAGAAACTATTTAAAAACCTTGTATAGGGGGTACTCGTTTAAAATAAATATACTTTCTCTTCTTATAGAAAATTTGTTTTTTTAAACTAAGGAATTACTCCCCAAAGGGTATACCCCACCGATGCCAGGAGTTCGGGTCTCTCGGCGCTTCCGGGGAACTTACGCGGGTAGGACTATTTCTCCACCAGCCTGCTCCGGGGACGAGGGTCTCCGCGAACTTTGGTAAGCGTTTTGGTAATTGCGGGTCCCTTTTGATAATCTTGGGGTCGCGGGGTTTCCTCCACCCCTCCCCTACGGGGTATGAACAACGTCCCCCCTGTGTTTCCCCGTCGGGCCTCGAGCCCCTACATTGCCGTGTCATACCTTTACAAACTCAATATATTATCCTATATGTACTCTGTCCCCGCCGCGTTTTCTCGACTCCCTAAAAAAAAAAGCCAGTTTTTGATTTTTTATTGTGTTTTATTATTATGTTTTGTTTTGTACAAGATGTTCACTAACTAAAATTTTACAAGGATCCCAAAAATGTATTCCTTTTCCCATGTAAGCCTATTGTAGTTTTTGGAAGGTATGCCATTTTTTTTTATTACGCCATTTAAAATTTTACCAGGATTCCGAATGTATTCCTTCCTTTTCCCTGTAAGCTATTGTAGTTTTTGTAGAAATGCATTGTGGCTGTCTAGAGGCTGGTCTAGTATATATAGATTATATAAATATTATATATTAATATTATATAAATATTTTATATAATAGTATTTCTAGTTACTCTTATATATAAGCTTATCTAAATATTTCGTAATACAGTGTTTATAACTTGTATCCTATATATATATATACATCTATTACTTCATATATACTAGCCTACTATACTCTATATACTACTACTATTAATATTAGCCCATCTATATATATATATATCTATATATACTACTTACCTATTATATACCTCTACATCTATACCTATATAACTATAGTTATACTAATATACTTAACTTATATTATTACTTATATATCATCACTAAAGCACGCCACCCCCTTTGCCACAACGAACCACGAGCGCGCCACTGAACATAAGCCTTTATGTCCTTACACTTAGTACCTATTGACTGATCAACCTATTATGTCATATACTTCTATTTATTTCACTCTGCATTGTTTTAAAAAAAAAAGGAATAAAAGGCCACATGGCCCACAAGAGAGTTTCTATCCTATATTTGATTGTGATAGATTTAAAAAAGAAAACCGAAATTTGGCTTCAGTTTACCTCGGACGCGGAAAATTCCGACAGATGAGCAGCTATATACTTGCAATCTATCTATACTACGTCTATATATATATATAGCAATAGATATATATATAATTATATATACTCATATATATATATATTAACTAAATAATTACTAGTACTATACTTATTATATACTACATATATAACATGTTTTAAATGTTTATATTTGCATTTTGTGCGTATAATATACTCATCTATATTATATATATCACTACTATATATATACTATAATAACCCTATCTATCTATAAATATATAAATATAAATATACATAATATTATATATATGTATTATCTACGTATGTATGTATGTATAAAAAATTAAAAGTGGGGCAAAAGGGTTCACCTTGAGAAATTTCTTTTTGTAATTAGATATAAATGGTACATTTATTTAAATATAGCTATATACATATTTTAAATATTACCAGTAATTTTAAGAATTTAATTAATAAATAATATTATAGAATTTACTGATTAATATGTGATATTTAGAACTCAAAAAAGAAAATTTCATATTTTCAGAACTGATTTTTTAGGGCAAATTCAAAATTTTTTCCTAAGATTCCATATATTCTTAGTTTGTTCAACAATTTAGTCATTATTCTGGCTCCAAGAATTTGAAAAATATAATAACTAAGGCATGTATTTTAATATTGATCTCAAAATTTAGATTAGCAGATTCTTTAAAATAAAAACCATTTTTGAAAGTGGGGGGAAAAAGGTTCACCTAATAGAACCTGTATTTAATTAGAAAATTTCTTAATGTATGGACCTTCTTAAAGGTACATTTTATATTTGAACAGTCACACTACGTCGTGCGAAGGTTAACGAATGTGAGATCAATACATGTTAAGAGTTTAGTGGCACCTTTTTCCCCTCGGAAAAATTAAAGTTTGTGGACACCACTGTCTGTGTCAAATTAGAAGACTAATTTCGGTTAAAATTCTTAAGCATGACCTTCGTAAAGGTACATTTTGTCTTGTAAAGTCAATACCTTTGGAAGGTTTAAATGGGAGGTAATGCTTTATAAGTTATTGAACCCTTTACCCCCCAAAAAATTCTTCAAGCTTATTTCTTTTTATAAAGGGTCAAAATCACGCTATTATTTTGTAATATGCAATGTTGTCTATTTATATGTAGCCATGTATAGTATTGAGTATGCGAAATAATGTTTTATTTGATCATTTATTTTTGTTGAAGAAATAAAAAATGGGGAAGATTAAAACTCGACTTCCCTTGTGGAAAACGCCTAATAAAATTAACCCTTTTACCTCGTTTTACGGGGTCCTATATATAGTATATATATATATATATATATATAATATAATTATAATATATATATATATATATATATATATGTATATATGGTGAAAAAGCTAAGCAGTATCACCCCTGATGATATTCTCTAAAACACTAGCAGGATAGGTACAAGAAAACTGAAAATCATACTATTGATATAGCACTATATACTAAACGAAAAGGAAAATGAATTTTTCTTCATTTTTTTTTTTTTATTTTTTTTTTTATATCTTAACAAACCTACTTGATAGGTACAAGCATTACTAATAACATAAGTAGTTATGGAATCCAGTTATCGAAATTGATTAAACAAAAGATTTTTATTTTTGTTTAAAGTTTAAAATACCCAAGGTAAACCGCAAAAATGCAGAAGAGTCCCCCCGCGCGGGCGGTGCTCTCGGCCTCACTGAGGGACGACGGGAGGGGGGGGGATTCGTCCCACCGTACGGCTCCGAGCCCATCTTTGAAATAGAATTTCATGATGCCTTGAATCCAAATATGTTATAAAAAAAAACTTCCATTCTGTTGTTATGTTTGGATATTAAATAAATAAAAAAAAGTTTTGAGATATTTAAAATCAAATAAAAAAAATATTTTTTCATTTTCGCATACAAATTTCATACGCTGCATTCCATATATGTTAGCACTTTTCTGACCATATCTTTAGTTCTTAGAGATATGCGAGTGCGTGGTGACTTACTAGTTGGCCATTAAATGATATATATATGATATAATATTATTATATATATAATATATATAATATATATATATTACCTATATATATAATATATTATATATATATATATATATATTAATATATATAAATTATATATATATCATAATAGTAATAATAAATGGTAATTGTGACCCAGAGGGTTGTCACCCCCGATTTTGTTTATGGAAAAATCACATGGGACAGTACTTTCTAAAAAAATAGTCGTTACACGCTTACATGATTACATGAGACCGTATACTCTAAAATAAATAGTAGAGGGAAGTACATAGTTGTTAAACGAAACATCGTAGCTCTTCCTTAGGAAAGAAAGAGTTACCAGCCTCTCAAATGTTCTGGTAAAACAACCCTTAATAAGGATGTTTATTAAAACAAAAAAAAAAAACAAAAAAAATATTTGTTTGCTCAGAGCACTAGATATGTAATAAACAATAACCATACAATACAGAGAAGAAAAGCTGGAAAACGACAAATCGGCGGTAGTCCTACTTTAGCGAAAGATATAAGAGTTACAGCCTTTGAAAGTTTTAAAATTCTCCATAGACTGTTTCTTATATCATAAAGAATAGATCTTGGGTCGCCTCGTGCGTCGTCTTTAGCGGCTCATCCTTAATGTTCAGGTTATCGATAAGAGTTGTAATTCTTAACACTACGATTCTCCTCTTGCTCGTCTCCGTTCTATACCTTAAGCAAAACCTTATCCATAACCTGAGCCTAGAGATGGGCATAGACGGAATGAGGACCGTAACCCTGTGGGTGATTCGATCAAATAATTGAAAAGTCTATGAGGACTTTTCTAACAACGTCCTTGATGATCGGGCTGTCAAACTTTTCTTTCCCTTAAACTGTAATTAACAAATTACAGATTTCGTTGCTTCACTGCATACATTATTATTTTTTTAGACGCAGTATCCGTTTTATTTTCTCAAAAAATCCGGAAGGGTGAAGGAGAGGGAAGGGTGGCTAACGATGACGCAGACTAACTTATACTATATCATATTATATATAACTATATATATACATTCATATCATTATATACTCTAATTTCATGATATTATATATTATACATATTAATAGCCTACGTACTATATTAGATTATATGACACTAAAAACGCTTCGATGCCTGCTGAGAAGGTGGCACCAGTTATTGCTGATGAAAGGGGTGGCTGAAAGGAATTTATTATATAATAAAAACAATTCTATGCAGCAATAAATAATTAACTTGAAAATTTTCATGTAAAATCTGTTTTAAACTTGACTATTATACCTCAGTTCTCCTTCTGTACGAATCAGGGACTATCGTGACCAGCGTTGACTAATCTTTTTTAAAAAAATGTACACATTGAAATATGTTAGTTGTCGTGTAAGAAAATTCTTGATGGCTCAGCCCTCAAGATCCTAACTACCTAATGTCACCACGTAACCTAATAGATCTCAAAACCTCAGGCCTTAATCACTACATCAGCTATCATCTTACTACCATATACTACATGAAATCTCACCTATATATAACTTCGCTCATATATAGTACCAACCATCAGACTACGTACACCCCCGGCCTATACCCTACATAAACACGATACCAAACTACAACTCCTTATTATCCTAACCTTAAGTATATCACCCACAGCTCCTCTTGATCATTATCGAACTCGATATATATAGAATATAGGCATATATATATTAGGTTCTTATTAGTTCTTAGGAGTAGAGAGAGCAGAGAGAGAGGAGAGAGAGAGAGAGAGAAGAGAGTGAGAGAAGAAGTAGAGAGCGAGCACCGAGGGAGAGCAGAGAGGACAGACGAGACGAGGAGAGAGAGAGAGAAAGAGCAGAGAGAGAGGAGCCGAATGACCGGGCGATGAGTGAGTGAGTGAGTATGAGTGAGCGAGAGAGAGAGAGAGACAGGGGAGGGAGATGAGAGAGATCCGACGGACGAGATAGGAGAGACGACAGAGACGAGCACTCAATGGAGTGACGAGATACGCAGATCAGAGGCCTTTGCGAAAGGGGCGAGGCCCGCATGTAGAGAACCAAGAAGCGATGAGGAGAGGTCGGAGAATTGACCGAAACACCTGAGAGAGGAGGAGAGAAGAGAGGAGATGAGACAGGAGACGAGCAGGAACAGAAGAGGAGAGCAGAGACGATTAAGAAGGAGAGAGAGAGGAGAGGAGAAGTAGGGAGGACGGAAGATGCCAGGGAGAGAGAGAATGAGTGAGAGAGAGAAGGAGAGAAGACGAGAGGAGAAGAAGAGAGAGGAGAGGCGGACGTAGAGACGGAAGCGTCAAGGTCGAGCAGGAGAGCAGCCCGATGGAGGGGAGAGACGAGAGTGAATGTTGTGTGTGAGAGGAGAGAGAGGGAGGGTGACAGGAGGGAAAATAGGCAGGAGACTGCAATGAGAGAGGAAGAGATGAGAGAGAGAGAACGAGAGACGAGAGCAGAAGAAGATCCTGCACGCGAAGAGACGAGAGAGAGAAGTCGAGCGAGAAAAAGCCTGTACGAGAAGAGATCGAAGAGAGAGGAGAGAGAGATGAGAGAGAGAGCAGAGAAGCGAGAGAGAGACTGAGAGAGAGAGAGAGAGACGAGAGAGGCGAGAGAGACACGATAGAGAGAAGGATTCCAAATTGCCAGCTAATTATTTTTACCGACAGCGATCACACATGAATTCGAGATATGCAGTGCACCCTACCTCTCGCAGTCATTCTTGCTAGCTAAACTTGAGAATCACGATATATTATTCTTTCAGAGGGGAGTAAATTTATATTAAATCTTATTGAAGAATTATATCATCTTATTAGAGTTTAGTGGTATTATTAAGAATGCTTAAAAATAATCTTAACTAAAAATACAATTAATTAACACATAAGAAAAATAAAAAACCATTTTTGAAAGTTAATTATAACGACACCAAACAAGATGCACCTAAATCTCCCCTGTAATATGGCGGAAGAATAATAAAACTGGCGACCCAGTGGCGTTTATTAATTCATACAAAACTGGACAAATTCCTAAGGTAATAAAGTTACACCTACTACGCTAGCAGATGATGTATTTCATAGACAAAATATCTGTCGAAGAAGAATATAATGTCTAAAATAAAAGTAAATACATTAGTACATACAAAATGAAAATAACAGGCAAAAAATAAGTTAAGAAAGTAAATAGTAAAACTGAGGGAAGAAGAGTTAAACTATAGATGAGAGTTAGCGAAAATAGTAAATATATATAACCATAATAGACTCCTGAGCAGCCTAAAATCCATAAATAAATAGCATAACAAATGAAAACTAGGCTAATGTAGGTAGAGCACAATCAACGAAAATCATATAACCAATAAATGATATAACAAAGCGATTATGAAGATCACATTACACACCATAATCAAATCAGCAAAATAGTTATGAGGTAAATTGAATATTTTAAAGAAAATGATGTATAAAGAAAAGATTGAACATGAAGTACTTTAGAGGTATCTTTGCTCGTTGTTTCCAGGAAAGCTGTCCGACGTGCAAGCGCCACTACAGACGGGCGGGCCACGGGGCGAGGCATGATCAGCCAGTCGATATATCAGCGCCCTTTGCGCACTTTCTACGTCACGATTAAACTTCGACATGCAATGGGCCCGAATACTGTGAAAATACCGTATGCTCGAATGTTGGGAATAGATAATAGAATACGGGCGGGGACCTTGCGGGGT
The DNA here is from genome assembly GCA_015478945.1 of Trachelipus rathkii. Classification (NCBI taxonomy): domain Eukaryota; kingdom Metazoa; phylum Arthropoda; class Malacostraca; order Isopoda; family Trachelipodidae; genus Trachelipus; species Trachelipus rathkii. The sequence continues at coordinate 11,548 of JABUQX010133051.1, read as the reverse complement.
AAGAATACGTTGGTTTAGCGACATGAACACAATATTAGCTCATTTGGCAAAAAATGTCCGTCAGAAATGTGTGGTACGCTTGCCAAAAGTTTTAATATTTTAATTAACTTTAATATACTATACTTAAATATACTAACCTGTGGCCTCATTCCATAAAAACTTGAGAAGTACAACATGAATAAGATATAACGAGTAGTATATAGAATTTTACAGAATTGCATTCTGCATTAACGACGGTAGGCGCTGGGCTCGCCTGATTCTACAGTACCTCAAAAAAATTTTGCTGTTCTCTGATTTGGATTTAATTTTGTGATAATATATATATATTTTTTTAAAATTCGAAGCGTTTCCGAGAAGATCGAATTTACTCGAACAACATTGGCTGCTGTACCTAGTACGGAGATTACATGGTAAACGGCAGCTTATGTGTAAAGACATTTAAATTAGATTAAGACAAATTGAGATAACTATTAGTGAGAAGGGAACAGATAAAGAAGCACAGAGCGATGGGCTGATCGTGAACGGACATGAGTTCCCAATCGATCTAACTAGAGCACCATCAACATAACGTACAGCAAAATCCAACAATATCCGAATAAAGGACATTACTTAAGCTAAAATAATCTATGGTTTAACATATGAGAGCGAGTGCCACACAATGGCTATGAGCCGCAATGAATGATTTCAATTATTATTATAACAATAATATATGTTATAAGATATATTTAATATATACTTATAAATTATATATATAATTATAGAATTACTTCGTAATATTAAGAAAATTATATATATCTAATATATATAGTAAAATAATATTATTATAGTATATAATATATAATACATATAATAAAGATAAGATAAGATGAGAGTAAGATAGAGGAGATATAGATGAAAGCGTAAGTGAAGATAGATAGAGGATGGATTGAGCTTTACTGATTTTAAGGAGAGAGTAGGAAGTAGGGTAAGGGTAGCATACATGTATATTTAAGTATTAGTAAAAAGGTATTACTGGGGTATAAGCTTCGCCTAATCATACGTGTTAATTGATTCTGCCAAACTTTATTATCACACATGCATTAATGATACTAAGTTTTGGAGGTGCCACACCTTGCAGATATAATATATCAACCATTCAATTATAACTACTTATGTGAAACCGTAAAACCGCCATGGCTTATCAGTTGCTATATAGAATGTTGATATAGTTATGGTTATTTACATACTGATTTACTCCATACACCATGTATGGTGTTACTTATTCCAACCCTTTTCTTAAAAATGGTGTTATTTGCCAGATCCGAGAGAGTACACATTACAACCAACCGTACGTATTGATGGCAGACCATTCAAAGATATAACAACCCTATTATATATAGCTTGATGGCATCAGTTTCTATTTTGTATTGCATTAGAATGAGATTAGGTGAGCATGCTTTACTTTCTTTTAAATTTTCTTAATTATGCCTCACTCTTGTAGATTATATAAGTCACCTTGTCCATGCACTACGTCATGAAAACTATGTGTTATAATTAGGTTCTCTGTTGTATTAAGTCAATAATAGATGTAAATATTTTGTTAGACTTGTATCATATGTCCTCTCTGAAGTAAATCGGTCCTTTATCTATTGCATATAAAGAACTAGATGTCCGGTTATATATCCTTCAAGTCGATCTCTACCAATAACTCATGTAGCCCTCAAACCCTAGAAATCATCCTGTAGTTTAGCCACTACGGTGATTGCAACATCCGCAGATTAATTGACAATATCTAACGTCTTCGTTTAAAATAATAAGGGTGATCACCTAAACCGTTGTGCCACATTACATCTTGATTATACATATATATATTTAATAGCTCTGGGTTACTAAGCAATTATTATTTATAAATTATTCATTATCTTATATATAATTCTTTCCTATCGTGTTGGAGTATATACAATTACATTGACGAATTTGATATATTAATGTATATAACCAGAGGAATATGCTCTCTCTTAAAGTCTCTCTATTAGAGAGGCATTTATTTATACCCATGTCATATGGAATTTAATCCAAACATGGCAGTTTCAGAGTTATTACATCTCTCTATGCTACTCCTATCCAGACCCAATCGGTGCGTTCCCTGGCTCATATCCAACTGATTGACTACTTATCGACTGATGGTTAGCGCTCCCTCATTAATATCCCACAGCACACACACCAAGAATATCCATACTCTTCACATATGACGACACGGACCGTCAAATCCCAGACTCAAGCAGGACCGGCATAAACAAGCGCCGCAGATATCACACTGATCGATGAGTGCTGTATGGAAGCCTATTGAAGAGATCTTCTGCCATAATATAATAACCCTTATAGCCACTCACATACCCTCATACTCAACACTAGAAGACCATTGACGGCCCTCCGTAGCGAAAGGATGAAAAACTCCCGTTTGGGCTCTCGTGCACGATAGTAACGATTGCCTGAATTCCGTTTTTGATTCTGATTACTATGTGTTATGTCGCCATAAATATCTTCATTAAATTTCCGCTTAATCTTCTCGATCTTTTAAATTAATTTTTCATTTTTTGTATAACTATCACCTCTCTCCTCTTAAACCTCGATCTTCTTAAATATAACCGAAACTATAGCGATTTGACTTCTGACTTCAGCCATCTACTGCGTGTGACTCCTGGACCTATGTCGTTCCCCTCAATTCTCTAGACCAAAAGGGCAGTGTCCGCGAATGCTGCCTACAGAATAAGATGGTGTTGTGTGTGTTATTTGAGTTTCTCGAATATTCAAGGCTACCTAAATCAAAAAAAACTCATAGTACTTGTCATAATTATGAATTAGAGAATCATCATTTCCTCTCTCTTCTTCAACAACTTCTCTGAATCATCAATTCATGTATTTCCAATGCACCACGGACAAATTGCTTCCTCTATCATTCATCTACATTAAAGTTGAATTTATACGTGCTACCACTTTCTATCCAGACATTACCGTTATAGCAGTTAGTTTCACCGCTCCTACTCTTATCTCTATCCCGTGCCTTATTACGAGTGTATGAACCAAACATACTAAACCTTTTCTTATCAATCCTTCTCCTGTTTCTGTTAAATTCTTCCTCCTCTGGGTTTCCTCCGACGACTCTCATATCTCTGCTTTCTGTTCTATCTCTTCAACTCTCAGGAAAGACCCCCACCTACGACGACGAAACGTTGGGCCACTTTGCCGCTCGCTGTAGTCGGACCTTTGTTCGCAGCTGTGTTATTATCTCCCATGGCCAATCGTTTTACCTCTGGAAAGGTCCTCAGTGTGACAAAGCGCGAGCTACATTCTCTCTGACAATGGAGGAGGCACCCCATTTGTTCTTCCTCTTGAACCCCCCCTTTAGTTTTTTACGATCAGCCTACCAGACAATAGTCGCGTTTACCATACTCCACAAAACCTTTGCTTGTTACATTTAAATCCAAGACGATTCCAGTTGCTTCTCATTCCTTCTTCTCCACACTCCCGTCCCAACTCTACATGGTATCTAATAGAATTTATCATTCAAAATGATTATTTCTTAGCTTTTCAGAATGTCTTACACAAAGGGACAATTATCTATCTCTGATGGTGTATGTGCCGACACGTGATAATTCTCAAAACACTATGTGCTGTCCAAGACTTGAGACACTTCGTGCTCTTGTAAATATTTCGTCTTCTTTTCACTTTGGCTCTTCCCTTCTGCGAGAAAGTTCTCCTGTACAAAAAGAACCATCTTGAACCCCTCCAACTATCAAAAACATGTCTCAACTTCTGTTCTTTCTATAGTTCGAATCTATTCTCTAAACATGGAGATTTGAAAACACCTCAAATTCTTCGTATTTTCTGCTGATCCGCTCGCGAGGTAACTGTTTTCTTTAAGAACGCGAGACTACTGCGATCTCCCTTTCTAGGTCTATCTCGTCTTCGGTTCCTTTCCTTCACGTCGTTTTGGTGGATTGACCACAGCTCATCTTTAAATCATAAATCTGAGTCTGTATCATAGTTCTGTTTTATCCCTAACTTCTTCTACTTTATCCATGGAAAGACCCTCTTCTATACTTTTCATCATCACAGATAATACACCTCCTATGCCGGACTACTTCACCCTTCATAGCTCCTCCACATTTTGTGATACGAGCGTCCTATTTCAACAACAATTAGCTCACGCTACGAGGAACCGGATTCAATCCTATCTCTAGCTGATTCTTTTCTCTAATTCTTTGGAGGAATTACCATAACTATATATAGCCCGCATGAATTACTCAAATAAGATTACTCAGTTCACCTCTCTTACTCATCTTCAACAATAAGTCTTTCACACAGCATAATAATAGTTACCTTTATCTCTATCATAAACACAGTAACTTCTACTCTCTTTCTTCTCTCATATTCCCTATTCGGTTATCTTTCTCTCTAAGTCCAACCTACCAATTAATGGATAAGCTCATACCACTTATCTCTCCACCTTTCTAAAACAAGCTTCCAACAAGCGTTGGTGTCTGTAGAGCTGACCAATTCTCTAGTGAGACTTCTTCAACGCCTACACCTTCAGTGTGTCTATTCTATGTATGCCTGTATAGGAGGGCTTTCTTTCGCCTTCGCTAGTTAAATAGTGTAGCTCTCAAACATACCTGGACTCGTGATTCCACTCCCACCACTGCTCCTTTCCTATGGGTTGAGTCTAGTTTTCGTTAATTGTCGATCGAATGGCATCACGTCTTATTTTTTCATCGCTGTTATTCAGAAAGCTTTGCCCTTTAATAAATGAACCGAGAGACACTGCTCCTCTTGAGACTCTTCAGATACACTATACTTCACTCAGTCTTTTGAGGAATTGTCCCTTGCCACACGACCTTTTACACTCAGTCTGCCATTCTCACATCTAGCTACACTACTACTGACGCTCAGAACGTATTAACAGCATAATCTGCTCATCATCTTACATTATTTATATCCATCTATAAATGTCAAAGATCAGTGAGAGAATCACACTCCCGTATCTATTTTTCTGAAACCTGACACTTATAAACATTCTGCGCATGCAGGTCTATAACACACGTAATGCTCATTTTCTGATTTATGTTAAACTAAACATCCGTAAGATAAGCTAAATGTGTGGTGTAACGCACAATTCCGAGCCGCTCACATCTGAGAAAAGGGTGCTAAAGAATTAAGACTTGCAAGGCGCTATATAGGATGAATAACTAGAAGTTAAAAGTCATATATATATCATAAGTTATGAGATAAAATTTTAAACTTTGATACTAAAGTGAACTATACAAATACCTATAATCTGTTATTTCTTCGTGATATAATAGTTTCTATCTATGTATTGTATACGTCTTATATCTGTTATCATGCATTAACTATTTCTCAGATATCCTTAATACATGTGATTATACTCTATGAATATAACTGATATATATGAGATAAGAAGACGAAACACCTTATGATTTCAACCGCCCTCCAACATAATGTGCATTCCTCTCCCTTAGTTATATATAATATAGTTCTCGTCTCAATCTGGCACAATTCTTCCTCATTAGCTATCGCAGGTCCACTTATCATTATAAAATTACCTAATCAATAAATAAAAATAAGAAATAAAAAACCAATATATATAAAAAATTACAAAATTAAATATAATAAAACACAATATGTTTTATAACCTATTGTTGTCACTAACCTTCGAAGTACAGAGCCAACCATGTAGCCAACTTAAAAATATCATATTAACTACATGGATACTCTCATATTTTATACATAAATTTCTTACCTTTCAAGTCGGTTAAAAGAAAAAAAAAAATAAAAAATAAAAAAAAAAAAATAAAAAAAAAAAACTGTGGGTGATAAGTGAATATAATTTGTAACGGCTATTGTACGGTGTTAAGAATTGAATTATATAACACAAACTTTAAAATGTATAAAATTAAATAATAAATGAAGTTTAATGACGAGTGGTCGAGTGGTTAAAGCTCCTGCTTGTAAGCTACTGATATAAAGTCTTTCCATGGTTTTTCTATCATTCACATCAGAGACGAAGGCGAGAATTCGAGAAAGCTGGAGAGGGCCATACGATCGTCCTTTTCTGAGTTTGTCATGTAAAAAAATCGATGGATAAAAGTACAGGTTGATTAGAGCCCGCAACTCAGTACATTACTCTAATACGTTGAATGTTGCGCAGGCCACAGTTTTGCCATAACATAGCCCAATATGACTAGCATGCACAGTTTACATACTACAACCACAAGTAGCGCGTAAACCAAGAGAAGCGGCCTTGCATGCTTTAATAAAAGTACCGCAGTTTAAACGTTATTAGTGAACAAAAAAAATAAATTTGTACAGGCAAATGGATAAGTGATGACTAAAAACCGAATTGGATGCAGACTTGATTCAGGAAATCTGCATACGCCTAGATAGTAATTATTAAATAGATTTTCTGTCTTTAACTTCAAGGAAAATATAGATGCTAGGTCTAAAGTGATTCTCTAAAAAATTAAAAAGATATTTCTGACTGCGAGAGAGTAAATCTCATTGAAAAACAATTGAAATTAACTAACTTACGTAGGTATTGTATCTCATCGTGAAAGCGAACCCAAATGAGCAATTAATGCTACGATAAATGTCGTCGTGAGGACCTGATAGTGGCTTAAACTAATCGGCATAAAACCAAAAAAATGAGCGCTCATTAAGGTTGAGATAAGCTACGATAAATATTGGTAAAAAAGGATCCATTTCGTCTAGTAACACCCACCACCAGATAAAGCAGAGAAGTTCATCTATGCGCTCCTCTAAATTTTATACACCTATGTTGTTCATTAAGAAAACCCAAGAATAATGTGGCCTGTTCTTTAGTATTGAAAATCAAGAAGCAGTCATGTACATATCTTGCGGTATATATTAGATGGTTTGAAGCAAACGCGACAGCCGGTATCACAGCCATGTTTCTTTTCGGCAGAAAACTCAACAAGAGATATTTTTGATAGTGCTGGATGTCCAAAGAGCACAAACGTTCAGAATAATAACAAATGACATTCTACTCGTACTGGTTTGGTTTTGGTTCGTCTCCTTTTCTAGATGAAGTTGAGTTTCCCTAAGAACAGTCAAGTTGCTATAATATTTATCGATCTAAAAGGTAATGGCGAAGGACGGTGGCGGCACCGCTATTAGAAAGATATTGAAAACATCTTATAAATGATTAGCTATACCAAGGCGGATCTCTTGTTGGTCTGTAAGTTCTTATAATATATTATCCTAAGTTTATGCCTTCAAATTGCGTTTAGATCTGACATTTACAGTAATCTTCACTTTATCGAAACATGGATGTCTAAATTGCTTTATCACTGAAAATCCTAATACAAGCAGGAAAGGCTGTGTTGGTCGAAGATCTTGAAGACAACTGGAGCTTTTCGTGTGAACTTGAATGCAGGAGTGGTCGTTTTCTTGATTAATAAACTAGCTCCCTTGGTTTTATCTCTAAACGTGATGATTTTAAGCACCCACTACTCTTATAACAGACCTTCTAAGCTGGAGAAACTAGATGTTACAGTAATTGAATATCGATCAAGTTCTGTATATTAACTTGTAGTTCGAAAGTTGCTTACATTTGTAGAACTTGGATATCTGCTTGTTCGTCTGACTTTATATTTGGCGCGTCGTTTAAAACTTGATTGTTTACGCAGTGTTTTTAACAAATTTGAAAAAACTCTATTGGCCAACCTAGAAACTCAGGTGTTACCGTGAGACTGAGAGTGATGTTTGCATCTGATTAAGAGATATCTATTATTCTGTGTACCTCTTAAAGATTTTTCCCCTGTTTTTAATTTACACTGACCTTAAGATACTAAAGACTAAAAGTGACTACACGATTGTTGTAAAGTAGCGCATCCAGACAAGGAGTCGCTGCGTGAAGGTTGCGATAAAGAAGACATACTCATCCTCTAAAATGAAGCGATGAATCCTAACCTATACGTACAAAATCTTTAAGATGCGCGCACCTAACAAGGTTAATACCTTTAACGCATCTACTTAAGAATAAGGAAATCGAAATATTAACTAACTTTATTAATCACTCGGTATCACGAATATTAGACCTTAATCAACTATTATGCTATTCAGAATCACTCTGACTACCTTTTGGTGACCTAAAACCGCAATAATAACTCATTCTCCCTTACGCCCGATCCTCCTCTCTTTAGATACCTCCAGTTTACACTTCAAAAGTTTTGGTACCGCTGATTGAAACCTATAACTCGAAAATCAAACTGATAATCAGGGAAAGTGAATGAAAATTTGTAGATTTCATTTCTTCCCTTGCTTTCACGCAGTCCTATATGGGTAGTTTTGACATTCAGTCCCTCTTTACAAAGTCCCATTAAGGAAACCAATTATATCATATGATAATAGATTCCTTTCAAAAGGCTTACAAGCAGACAGTGACTAAGAAATGTATTCCTACCTTCAGGAACCATCCATTCTCTACTGTAATGATTCTCACAACAAGATTGATGTTGTCGCAATGGGCTTCTCCAACTTGTGCCCTGCCCTTGTCTAACTCTTTGAGTTTACTCGAAAGAACATGGCTGGATACCTGTCCTTTGGACTTCAAATACCACTTAAGATATTACAGTACAATATGCGCTCATGACTGCTTCTTTGATATGTGTTCGATATACTTGAAGAAAGCAGCCTCTATGTTCTATTGGGCTGCAGTTGCTTAATGAACTAACATTAGAGTCAAAAATTACCAGTGAGAGGTGCGAGCCATAGATGATCCTGTTTGGCATATGATGGTGTTATCTAGACGGAAATTCATGGGCGTCCGCAACAATAGGCGGGCACAGGAGAGCACTGCCCCTCCCTGGCGCGAATTCGGACTCTAATTTTTTTAAATAATAATATAATTAAATAGTAAAGATAATAATATATATTCACTATATATATATTATGTTATGATCATTATATATTAAATTAAATATCATACTATACTATTATCGTTATAAAATCCAAAATTAATTATTAGTTATAAGTCAAAAAGTAAAGAAATAATAACAGGTCCTATAGGTCAATATAGTACTATTATATATATAAGCCCAAATTACACCCACCATGGAAAATTTCTGCGGACCTATTGAGTGCTAATCTTTACGCCCCTGGACTCATGAGATCTCTTTTTGTACGAATAATACAACTGTTTAATACGTAGTAAGATATTAACCTTAATTAGCACTCATTTTTTTGGTTTTATGGAATAAGCGATTGAAAAAATGGCCGATATTAAGTTTAAGCTGTATTCAGGTCTCTCAAGCAAATTACACAAGAGCATTTAGAACTCTTGCCTCCATCTTGCTGGTGATCCTTCACGTAATAATACCTAATACTTGACAGTATTTATTTTTTTCTACTTTTTATTTAAAACAAGTTATCTATTGGATAATGTTTCTTTTATTAAATTATTTTTTTAGAAAAACCACTTAGAACTTAGAATTCCTAATCTTCTGGACGTTACCCCTAACAGATAAACCAGAAATTGTCGTTATTTCACAAAATTCCCTTATACTGGCTGGTAATTAGCAGATTCTCTTGATAAAGTCTCTTCATTCTGTTTGTTAAAGCAACTTTCCATGCCTCACTTTATTTGTGGTTCTACAATTACTTAAAATTTTTAAACTTGTGGAAGCTTTTTATCAGATAAAGACGAAGATGTCTGAGAAGTCATCTATAAAGATCTATCTGCCTTCGTCTGTTAGATATACTTTACATATATGTGCATGATGTACATTGGGGCCAACTAGAGAGCCAATACTCCTTTGATGGCCTGCAACTCCATGAAAATATTAGAATTTCAATCATTAAAGGTTAGCGTTCTCGTTGCGATAACTGAGTCCTTCTTGCTCCGTCCTATTCGAACACCTGAGGTCTCTTTGCTATTGCGGATTCGTTTACATTTGCTCACGAAAACGGACCATCGCTATCGCCTCTACCAGCTTTTCGATTCTCGCCTTAAACCTGTCTCTGGTATGTGAATAATAGATAAAATCAGCAGATAAGTCGTAATTATCCTTAGTAGCTAAACCTGTGCTAACCTCCCGAACCAATCCTCATCTTAAACTTTCATTTGTTATTTGTAGAATGTTTGTCATTATTTAACTAGAGTTCGAAAAAGATCCCTTTACAACAGTATCCCCACCGTTACATATAGGTATTAGATATATTATATAAAAATAAACTTTAATAAAATTTAAAAAAATACCTTTTTAAGGTAAAAATAATTTAGTAAATACTACATCTAACTGACTATTTCTGTTAATTTATGAATTTTTATCACATTATTGATTGTGGTAATATTGTAGGAAAAACCAGAGCCCCATCAAAAATTTAATTTGTATGTCTCTTTTCGGTCCATCTGATGTTGTTGTTGTTGTTGTGTTAGTTGTAATGCGTTATGTAGTTGATTGTGTTTTATAGTTGTTTAGGTGCCTCAGACTTTGATATATTGTTGGATGTTCTATAGTATTATCGGTTATGAAATAGTTTAGTTTGGGTATGTGTAGTTATTATATTCGTCTTTTCATCTCAGAGAATATTCTGAGAATAGGATATTTTTTTTTTATTTTTTTTTTATTTTTGTCTTTTAAACCAACTAATTCTTGAAATCTTTTAGTAATGAGGGGCTGTGACATAGTATCTAAATATATTATTTCTATTCTATTTGAATTTAACAGTTGCACTTTATTATAGAGTAGATAATTTAGAATCTAGAAAGAATACATTTAAGACAATTATCTTTAATTATTTTAATTTCTACTACGTAAATATTGCCATGTATATAATATATCTTACTAAGCCTGATTATTTATTTTACTTGTCATTTTCTGATTATATGATGCGTAGCTGATGGCCAGTTAGCGTTTGCAATGATTGCAACGAAAACGTTCAAGGTTATATCTTATAATCAAATAAGACATAAGGATTCGTTGAAATGTTTGTCTCCTTTTCTAATATTAAATACGAGTTCCCTAAAACAAGCAATTGGTGAGAGTGAAAATATCAGTATAGAGTAATTATATGTATAATGGTAGATGGTTTTGGAGCTTTACCTCAGGTCAAATGTGTTATGGTACTTTACATTCATTTGGATAGTAACTATAAGATAATTTGTATTCATTTTGCTCAAAGAGTGGTCTATTGTTGATAATTTTATAGTATAGTTTTGATGTTGATTTTGCTATAAGTCTATGGATGTCTCGAAAATTTTGATTCTGTAGTATAATATCGTTGATCCTAATAATTTCGATAAATATTAAAAGTGTTCCTACGTTAAATTCAATCTATTTTCGCTTACTCAGTTTAATAACTTGCTCGATTATGTTGGTGAAATACTACTATAGTTAATGTATTATAGTTATTTATATGATCAACATCCAGAGATTATTATATTAGTGTAGCACATTAATATTAAATCGGTAACACTGCCTTCTGCATCCTGACGGTAGCTCCGGCACATTATTAAGATATGCCACAT
>JABUQX010133050.1:0-13638 GCA_015478945.1 Trachelipus rathkii | reverse complement strand
CAGCATTTTCATTGTCATTTGCACTGTTATAGAATTCTCCTTTGTAGCTACGATAATTCATTACCAGCAGTGAACTTTATTGTTAATGTTGTTGTTTTTTGTCTAAAGAGAATATATACCTTCTTGAAACTGATAGGTTCGTTTCGTGCATTGCCTATTCTTAGTTACTTTTCTTCTGTCGCATGGTCTGAAAGTCGAAAGAATCTCCGTACTAGTAAGCGCGTGTGTACGCATACGATCTAATCAGTGTCCATTTTTTCACCTGTACTGGCCCGATGACCATCTCCTCGGCATCTCTACATCACTGTTGGCCTGATATGTGCTTCACGAGGAGCTCGTCATTCCAATGATGTGTCATTTTATATTAAGCCAGTAAACCACAATGGTATGCTACCGTTGCTTGATATTTCTGCCAAGGTTCAAATTAATAGACCTTTATTCGTGTGTGCTGATTCATCAAAATTATCGACATCGCTGCTGCCTGGGTAGAAGATAAGTGTTTGTTATCCGAGAGATCAAGCGTTAGTGAAATATCTAAACCGGCATGACAACATAAGTGTTCTAATAGAATCAGACGTTGGTGTTCTCGTCTTATATTGTCGACCAATATTGAAAACCCTTGAGGTTTACGCCAATATTGGAAAACCCATCGATTGGTTACCTTCGTATTCGCACATTGTATAGGTTCACAGTTCGAACACCTAAAATATGTCAACAGCGTTACTTAAATAAAAAACGACATCTAACATCACATTCTTTAACGATGGTTAACACCTTGAGGACACTAATACATATACAACATGGTGTAATCTACTATATTTACACCGGAAAACATGTCGGTTTCCTCGTATAATGCCTGCTATACAGGAAATGCTTTAAATAAACTATTCAGCTTGGATGAGTTTATCTTCTCTCTTGTATGAGAGAAGGAGTGCTGGTTGAATCGATATATGCCGGAAAAATCGGTTTAGTGTTGTCTGAAGATATTTATTATATCTGTTACATTCTTTCAAAGGTGTATCTGAATCTTCTAGAGAGATATATAGAACCCGTACACTTAATCCGTACTGTTCGCTGATCAGAGCATGAATTAATATATCTTAAAATAAACTTATATTTTTATGTATTTATATGTTTTATGTCTTTATATAAACACTCTTTTCAATGAAAATTATATGTATAAAAATGGAAAACTTGTTTTACCTTCCCTCTTATGTTCGATTTATTTGACTACACTTGATGATGCAGGCTGTTTATTAGAAATGACGATGAAAAAAGTTATGACGGTGTGTGTGGTGTGTGTGTGTGTGTATGTGATGTATGACTTTGTGTTGTGTGTTAAGTATATGTTCATAGTTTAGCTTTACAGAGATTAAAAAACTTTACTTTATTTGTCTTTACCCCTTAGGTATTATGCTGGTATAGGTGCGGTATGCTACAATTTTTTCGTTAATTAGTACTAATGTTAATGAAAATTACATGTCATGGGGAGATATGTTGATAAAGCCCATGAACGTAATGTGTTTTTTGTTGAGTCTTCGTCAGTCTATTTACTCGGTGTTAAGTGTGGATCTTTGTTAATGTTAGCTGTCTTATTCTCTACCAAGATGCGTGGCTGTGCATTGTGCGTTGTATATAATATATTCTTGAGTTCATGTTACAGCAGTTTAGCTTGATTAATAGGAAAACTTGTTTACGTTAGCCCAAGCTGTTCACCGGTCTATATGATACATTACACAAGGTTTTAGTAAGATTTAGTTAAATCATTACCCATGGTCAGTGTAAATTAAACCATTGTCTATCGTTAGAGATATGCTTGACCCATTGTGAATAAGTTATGTTTTTTGGATGCTTTTAGTTACTCTTACTGCTTAGGTGTGAAACTTTGTTAAGGATGATCGTTTATTCCCGTTTAAGGATGACTTAATTTTTGTTTGTTTACGTAACATTATTTCTCTAGTGGGCAGATGATGCTAAGTAAGCTTTATTAATGCGCGAAAACTTTGTTACGTCAGCATATACTTATTGGATCAGTGTATAAAGGAACTTGATTTTATGTATGTTTATCCAAAAAATACTACTCGAAATGTGACCTTTAATCAATAGATCAATAGCATCACAGATGCGTCAGGGAGGGTGATAGGAGGGAAGCTGGATGGTGGCTTGTACTGATTTACTCTTTAGGGTATGTAAAAAACGCAAATTTGTAAGTTATAACATAAAAGTGTAAGAAATTTTATTTTATTCTATTGTATTTATTTAATTTTTTTCTTGATGGTTCTGAAACCAGTTATTTTCGAAATCTAACCAGACTCGATAACCTAAATATAGACACCAATAGTTTGAATCATTACACAGAAAATTTAATAACTCGGCACCGCGCCGCGGCTCCTACACCGGTGTCTGTGCCTACAACTCAGACTCCTCCTTCCTCATTTTCCTACCTTCTCCTCCTTCTTCCTTCCTCTCTTCCTTCCTTTCTCCTCCTCCTCCCTTTCTTCTTCCTCTGTTTTGCATTCATGCATTTCTTGCTCCTTTTTTTTTTTTTTCAAAGGGGAGACCCTCCTCCGGCAGTCGTCCCGGGACCCGAAACCCGAATCCAACTCCCTAACTCCGTCTCCGAAATTCGATTCCGACTCCGTCTCCGGACTCCGAAATCTCAACCAGTCTCAACAGTTTCAGTCATTCTCACAATAAATACACTATTTTTGGAGGGCAGCGGTCCCCCATTATGGAGGGAGGACGCAGAGAAACTAATCTCGTCTACCACGAGATTACGTCATCATATAACTCACATCCAAACTTTAGCCCCAATACGTTAAGCCTAACATTGTGCGTCTCTCAGGACGAATTGACCTTGGGCCGCTAAGGGGGCGCACCCCCTTTAGGGGGACCTCACGGTCACCAAAACTCGCGGGGGATCAGCTTATCACCTTATAGAAACACTTATTACCAGTTATGAAAAAACGATACGTCTAACTCTAAACCCCTGTAGATATATATCGAACCTCAGAACCGGCATGCGAACGAAGAAACCACGGAATGGAATCCAACAGTCGGAGCTGCGCTAAAAAAAACGATCCTCATACAGGGATCGTTGTTTCGACTCAGATTCCATTTCCTTCGGAAATCCGAATCTTCGAGCGTGAATACATAATGCAATAATAATGTGTATGTTATGCGCACGCGCGCTCAATCTTTGTCTGTACGGATCAAACAGACCTTCGGTTCTTTTGACCTCCAGAATCGGAAATCGGTTCGCCGAACGCTTGTTTAGGCCTAAACTACCCACGCAGATCAAGCAACAAAGGCGCAAAGCACAATATCGACGTCCACCCTCGGGGGTGACCCCCTCTATATACATCCTACAGACTTAAAAATTACACGGATTCGAGAGCTTATCCCATATATGCATTATATTCCAAGTTTCAGACCTCTATCTCTTATACTTTTTGTGAAAAAGGTGTCACCGGCGGCCAACAGTCCGCGAATACTACTATATATAATATATATATTATATATATAATCATATATTATATAATATATAAATATAATATATATATACTTATTTTATATATATATATATACCTATATACTATATATATATATATATATATATATCATGGGCCCGTATGTATCTAATACTAAGCTATATATATATATTTATATATATATATTATATACTTATAGTATATATTATATATATACTATGATATATAATATATATATATATATAGTATAATAATATACTAACTATATATATAATATATATTAATAATTATATATATATATACATTAATTATATTCATATAGATATATATATTATATCTACTATATATATAACTAATATATATATATCACAGCCCAGTATGGGCTATCATACATATATATATATATATATATATATTATATATATATATATATATATTGCGACGTATATAATATATATATATATACTATAACTATATATATCATAGTATATATATATATATAAAAAAAAAAAAATCAGGGGCTCGAGCCGACGGGGCAAAAAGGGGGAACTTTTTTCCAACCCCGTAGCTGAGGGGCCGGAGGAACCCCCGCGACACACCAGAATACCAAAGAGCGCGGGTTCCGGCGGAGACCCTCCCCGAGGGGGGGAAATAGTCCTACCCTTCAATTTATTATTCCCCCGGAAGGCCCGAGAGCACCCGCGAACTCCTGACATCGGGTCGCGGTCTACCTTGGGTACCCATTTGTGTAAAAAAAAATCTTTCTTTTTTTAAATCACTACCTATGGGTACTCACAAGGGGGTTAGACCGCCCGATGCAGGAGCGGCGGTCTCTTCGGCCTCTCCGGGAACGAGTAGCGCTAGGACTAACTTCCGCCCCCTCCGGAGGGTCTCGGCAACCCCCGCTCTTGGTATTTGGGTTGTCGCCGCGGGGTTCGCTCCGCCCCTGCAACCTACGGGCCCGTATGGAAAACGTCCCCCCCCTCTGTTCCCCGTCGGCTCGAGCCGCCTACATTGCCGTCTATTTCTATATATACTAATATATATATTACATATATCTATATATATATATCATAATATATATATATACTATCTATATATACTTATATATAGCTATAAATATATATATAGTAATAATCATATATATAAATAATATCATATATATATATATATATTATAATTCTCACAATAAAAGATCCCATGTCAATATGTATATATATACTATATACTTTATATTATAGGAATATATATACTATATAATGATATTGTTATAAATATAGTGTGTATGTATACTTTTATATAATACGTTAGTTATATATATATAATATAGTTATATATTATAATTTATATATATTATTCAAATGTGATTATATTAAGATTTATCATAATTTTTATGTTTTAAAAAGCGTTATTTTTAAGTGATAGCTACTATATAAACAAATATTTCATTTTGGAAAAATTATTTAATGAAATTGCCAAGCCGAATTGTCAATCCTTACGTGTTCGAACCAAACCGCGAGTGATTAGAAGAGGAATCATGCAGGTAACAACAATCATCCGATAACTTACGGATTTTATCGGAAAAACAATTCGATATATGATTAACATTACCTTAAACCGAACTATTACTGATTGCGTTATATAATAATTATATATATATATATATATAATATATATACATATATATATATATATATTTATATATATACGTATACAATATAACAATAAATCTCATGTGAGGATCGGTCTAATGGTGGCTTTTATAAGTCCTCTACAGCACGGACACGACGTGAGGGCGCGTGACTTCTATAGTCCAAGCGTCGACTCTTCATGGCGGTTCAGCGTTTGTACGTGTGACGTCAAGTTTGGCGTAATTTAGCGCTTGTCGTCATATATAATAATATTATTATATATATATATATACTATAATAATACTCTATATATATATATAATAATATATATATATATATATATATATGATATATTATAAATATATATACTATAATATAATATATATATAGTATATATATATATAATCATTATTATTATAATATAGCTAAATAAACCTGTCCCAAATGGTTTTTAGATTTATAGAGTACGAACTAGATTGTTCTAATAAATGCCCAAAAAACGTCATGTAGTGGAGTTTTTTTGCGGTATATTCACTAACGAATACCCACGGGTCAGTCCGCCCCGATGTCAGGGATCCGGGGTTGCTCGGTTGGCCTCTAGGTGGAACTGACGCGGGGGACTACATCCCCCCCTCCGGCGGACTGGTCTCCGGAACTCCCCGCTCGTGGTCTGGCGCGGGTCCTCCTCCGACCATCCCTCCACCTCAGGGTCATGGAAAAACGTCCCCCCCTTCGTCCCCCATCGGCTTGAAGCTCCCTAAAAAGGGTAAATACTCCATTTTAGGGGCTCGTTTGACTCAAACTGCCGTAAAATAATACCCTAAACTTACTGATCCACTTATTGCTGTAAAACTAGCCCTAACTTTTTACTAACTAGACAGCGTTTTCATTAGCGCTACCGAAGATTAAATAGCCTTTATGTAGATTTATGAGTTTGGCATACCTATATATATATTAATACTATATATATATATATAGTATATAATATATACTATATTATGAGTATATAACTATATATTATACTATATATATTATATAATTATATATATACAGATTTATACTATATAATATATAGTATAAATATATTATATATAATAGTTTAAATATTACATTAATCATAACTTTAAATTTTGCAGGGCTTCAAAACAAAATTTAAAATTCATTCATCTCTATTCTGATCAGAAGCGCATAAGATTTTTTTTCTGCGAAACAATATGATTTGCCATCACCTCACATAAAAAATTAAATTTTCTCTCGTTGTTTAGTTAAACCATCACATGAAATACAGATGTATAAAACTTTTTTTGTTATCAAGCTTACAATGTTAGATTGCAAACAAAAGCCCAAAAAAGCACTTTAATTCATTAAAATATACATAGTGTATAATTATTAGTCTTCAAAAGACATGTACACTTAAACAAGATAGACTTAAAAAAATGAAAAAAATATTATTTGGCATAGTCTATCCCTTGCCTGTCAGAATGTATTTAGTCGTTCATATATTATATTCCCATTATATTCCAGATTTCAAACACTATGCGAACATACCAATATATATATACAACCAATATAAATATATATATATATAATATATATATACTATATATAGTATATATATATAGCTATATATAGTATATATATATATTATATATATAACTACTATATAGTATATGAGGTTCATATTCTGTAATATACGCAGTGTGACGACAGAATATAAAGCACTTACGCAAACCCACGTCACAGTATGACGTCACGCATTCATTTCAGCTATACGTACATACGAACGAAGCTCCTTTTAAATATACATAAAGGCCTCATATTATTATATACTATTATAATTCTATATATATTTATATATATATCATATATATATAATTATATACTATATAGTTATATAGTATATATACTATTTACTAACGTATATATATTATATATTATATATAATATATATATATAAATAATATAAGTAATATATATACTATATATTTAAATATATAGGTATCATATATATACTCTTATTATACTCATCTACTATATACTATATATATAATATCCATATATAATATCATATCATATATATATGTAATACTATATAGTATATATATTATTATATACTTATATATTATATAGCGAACTGTTCTTTAAAAGAAGTTACCGATATATATCCGAACGAACGATGTTAATCAATTTTTTCTCGATTATTCAAGGCATATAGAGTGAGGGGTGACAAAAGAAAAATTTTTTATTTTCTTTTTAACTAAAGGAATACCAAGAGATTAAATCGCCAAGATGGAAGAGGTCAGGTCTCTCGGCCTCAGCGGTGGACGACGGTGGGACTTCGTCCCCCCTCTGGCCCCCCCCGTCGGCTCGAGCACCTTAAAAAAAAATTAAAAAAAAATTTAAAACAAAATTAACATATAAAATTAACATTGATAAAATAAAGCAATTCAAGGTCCAATTTTTTTAATGTGATAGAGTTAATAGACACGTCACAGTGCGATGGTTAGACGATTAGTTGTTCAGCGATATTTTCGATATATGTCTTTTTATGTAACTTCCTTTAGTAAAGGATATAAGTGCCTATATATATATATATATACGTATTAATATATATATATATAACTATTATATAATACATATAACTATATATATATATATATAATAATATACTATATTATAATTATATATATATATATTATATATAGGCAAATTTGTAGAAAATGTACTGTGACTTACCGAGGTACCTAAACTTAACCTAACCTAACCTAACTTAACCTAACCTAACTTAACTAAACCTAATTTTCATTATTACACCAGTTTGTGATCAGGAAACTTAGGACGGTTCTCTGGTTTTACGCCTATCTTTTGGAGGGCGTTGAAGTTCCCCTTAAATTTTAAAGAAACTTTATACATCAAAAATTTGCCATAATATATATATATATACTATATATATATATATATATATATATATATATATATATATATATATATATTATAATATATACTATATACACCGTACCCTCACCTACTATCTCACCCCTATATACCTACCCGCCTCAACCCCCCTATACTATATACCTTACCTCTATACTATATCATACGTAAATATACCCAATATCACCCCTTCATCAAATCATGAATTTCTCTTTCCCCTCCCCCACCCACCACCCCCTCACCAATATTGCTACAACTAGTTCCAAAAATTAAATCTCTCCTAACCCAACCTGCACCACCCACACACACACAAATTCACAACTCAACTCGTACCAAGAACCCTACTATACTACACACACTATTTAAAAAATGAATCCACTCCATTATTCGCAACCAAAGCCAAATATCCTTAATACAACAAAACAAAGACTTCGAACAATGAACTCAAGTCAATTGAGCTCTTTAATAAACAGCCCGTCTAACATATCCTGCTACAACTAAACTCACAGCTCACGTCAACTCTACACACCAAGTCCACGCCCTCAACAATCTTAAAATTGCCACCTACTTCAACCGGCCTATGCTAGTAGCACGTCCTCACTACTAAAGTCCAAACAGCCACACAGCCTTGAAATAACGCATAAACTCAACTTAAAAGTTATCGCAATGATCTATACAATAAACAATTTAGCTTTCAACCAAACATTCGTCTAGATCCTCATAATAACAAACAATTTAGCTTCAAACCAACAATCTCCTTAGTATATGTTAAACGTGACACCTCTCTCTAATTCCATCTATAAGTTGCTGACCCGCTTCGCACCCACACACAACCCCCCAACTCACGAATCTATATGAAAGAAATATTATCTTGTTACACTGTTCAAAAATCAGCCACAAACAAATTCTAACCAACGGCGCAGAACATTACCACAGGTTTCTCGCGGCTACACCACACATACTCTTTTTTCTCCCCTTTCCCCCCCTCTCCCGATGACACTTCTTCTTATCTCGTTAACCTATCTCATTTATCTATCTCTTAAATTATATTCCCCTATCTATCTATCTATCTTAATTATCATTCATTCATTCCATCTACTCTCATTACACGTACATTATCCTTCAATTCAATATCTCATATCTCACCCCCCTCTCATCATTATACTTACTTATATCATCTATATCTGCATCCTTCCATTCATACTATAACTATATCCCCTGATATGCTATACTTCGTATGCTCTATACTATATAAATACCTATCCCACTCACCCCACTCATATACCTATACTCAACCCCTACCCTCACCTATATACTACTCTACTACCCTCACTACCCTACTCATCACTCCACCCCCCCCCTCCATACCTCACTATACCTAACCTACTACTACCCATATTCTACCTACATCACACCACCCTCACTACCACCACCCCCGCCTCACTCACCCCTCCCTCACTCACTATCACTCACCCTCCTACTATATATAATTCAAACAAAAGCACACAACCCTTAACAACAAACCCCTTATCAGTCAAGGCAGACTCAAAATTTTTCCTAACCACTCATCTTCAACATCTCCGCCCATTACTCCACACTCAATCCCTACCCACCCTACTACTTCTTCATCCCCGCTAACCTTATACCCACCCTATCCTACCTCACTCCCACCTATCCATATACCTCCATACCCTACCTACCTACTCCCTACTACCTCACTCACCTCTACTCTCACTCCCCCCCCACCTCACCCCTACCCCCCTCCCCCAATACTACCCCCCTACATACCCTATATATCATCACCCCCTACCGCTACTATACCTATCACAGATCTCCATCAATATTGCGCAGTCACAGCCTGCCCACACGCTTAAAAGATCGCGACGCCCTTATCCCTATCTCTATTTTACCCTCTTTCCTTCAATTATTCTCTCCTCTCACACTCTTCTGCTCCTCTGAGCAGCCTCTTATGTCTCTCGTTCGTCGCCCTATGCCTACTCTAAACACCCTCACCTGTACACTATATAGACAGACCATCGGAACGCAAACCCGCTCTCAGCTGTCAACTGCTGCTTTAGAAGCGATAGCGGTCCTTAAACTAGGGCCTTAAGTTCCTTTACCATTCCTCTCTTAGTCCCTCGCTCACTCTTACGCACCCAACTTTGGACTCCTACTTGCACCCACAATTCTACCTTAGACTCTTCACCCCGTCGATCGCACACACTTCCCTTCCATAGAGATACCTACCTCACCTCACCTCATACTCACACCTACCTATCATCACCTACCCTACCGCCTCATCCACCCCACCTCATCATACCTACCCCACCCCCCTCACACTCACCTACTACTACATCATATCACCGTATACGCCGTCACTCATAACCCCTCCCACTACCCCCCCCCCCCCCCCGCCCCCCCCCCCCCCCCCCCCCCCTACCCCTCATCACCCCCTCCCCTCACCCCCACTACCTACTACCCTCACCCCCCTACCCTCACCCCTACCCCACCCACCACTACCCTCACTACACCCTATTACCTCCGACCCCCCCCCCACCTCCACTCACTTCCACCCTTAATACCCCTCACCCTACCCCTCTATAAAGTACCACCACCCACCCTACCCCCTATAATCATACTACTATCACCTATACCTACCCTACACTCTCATCCACCAACTAACCACTACCTCACCCCCTACCTACTACCCTCACCCAATCCACCCCCCCATACACCCCTACCGCTACATCATACCTCTACTACTATCCATAATTCATATACTACCCTACTCCACATCCTACCCTCACTACCCATCCACCTACTACTACTATATATACTATATCACCTACCTACCTATACTCCATCACCTCATATACCTACTACCTACTCCTCATACCTACTCTATCCACCCTTCAACTCTACCTCTCATTCACCTCCACTACCCTACCTCCACTATATCTAACTTATATATATACTACACCTTCAATCCATATACTCTATCACCCTCATTATCCACTATAACTACCTACTACTATATATATCTATAATCTCTAATCACTATCACTTTCGCTAAAAGATACAGGCGTAAACAGTTAGTTTAGTAGCCTGACCCGTTCAATGAAATTGCTAAGAGGAACAGGTTTGCACATTTTGTACATCTGTGTGTCTTTATATACTCGTATATACTTAATATAATGTAAACTTATAAAAGGAGTCTTTAAGAATTAGATCAATTTATTTTGTTTGTTAAAATTGCCAAGTAAAGGGGTCAACAATTTTTATTCCGTTAGCAGACCATCTTAACACGAATTCACGATCAACGGAGTTCGGAAAAACCCTTTCCCGTTAATATTGGGAAAAGTCTTTCAGGTCAGTTTTGCAGAAAAACTTTTAACGATTTTTCTTGTTTTTTTTTGTTGTTTTTTTTCAGTTTTTGTAGAAACTATGGAAAATTGAAATGCTGGATAATTAATGTATAAAGCATAGATTTTTGCTTATCCCTGTTGTTAAGAAAATTGTTAAGATGTCGTATTATAAAATATACTTTTATGAAGTAAGAAAGTTCCTTTACTCTGGACAAAAAATATCGAATTAAAATAGAGGCTTTTTCCTTCCAAGAAAAGCAGACAAAAAAATATTTCTTGTTGTTTAATTATTTAAATTGGTTTGAAAATAGGTTTTTAATAGGAGCTATGCTATACACCATTCATATTGGTAATGAACTTGAGAGATTATATTTAATTGATATTACGGAACTAACTCAAAAGCTCCAAATTTTACACACACACATATATATATATATATATATATATATATATATATATATATATATATATATATATATATATATATATATATATATATATAATAATAATATATATATATATATATATATATATATATATACTATACTATATATATGAACATTAAATAAAGCCAGTTCTTTTAGTCTTTTCTCCCATCCACCCATATAAAATTGAGAAAATGTTTTTCGCGCCTTTTCAGAGTAGAAAAATATTTTTCTTGAGTATACTTTGCGAGTATGATAGATGCTAAAATCGTTAACAATTCATATGGGACTGAACAGATCAAATTTATTTACAAATTTCCTAGAACTTATATATATCGATAAAATGACTTAACTAAGATTGGTAAATATGGACCACTGATTCACAAACTTTCTCTCTAACTGGTTTGAAAATTCATCAAGAAAAGGTTTTAGGAATTGCTTTGTCTTTTCATTTTACCATTGATTCTTACATGAGGTATTATTGTTTATTCATTAACAGAAAGCAGAAGTTCCCTTGAAACTTCCAAAATGATTGAAAATAATTCACCTATGTTTGGCGCAAAAAATATCTTTAAAAAACAAACATTACATTTTCAATGTGATTAAGAGTAGTTGCTGTCACTAATGATGGAGACTGTAATGTAGTATATAATTTACTGGAGAGGAAGTTTAATGTTTTCTTCCGTTGTCTATGATCTGTTTCTTGTTTATTATGTATTTTGTGTTGGTTTCAGAAATCGCATTGGTGAAATTTAATAAATATTTAAGTCCAGTTTTGATACTATTTTCATGTAGACATGAAAAAATTCCACAAAAAAAATAAATATATTTTTCCGTGAACGGAGACTAAACGGTTGGGTATGCAAACAGATAATCTAAATAAAATTTTTATCTTGTCAAAATATATAAATAATAAATACAAAATATATATATATATATATATATATATATATATATATACTATATATATATATATATATATATATATATATATATATATATATATATATAATATATATATATATATATATATATATATATATATATATATATATATATATATATATATATATATATACAAAAATACAAAAATAGTCAAAAAATTTGTTCCCCAGTGTAATAATAATGATTACTACTATACTACTACTACTACTACTACTACTAATAATAATAATAATAATAATAATAATAATAATAATAATAATAATAAACTTTTGTTGACTTGTATATATGATTTGTTTCTTAAGTTTTTTTTTTGCGGTGAATCCAAAAATTTTAATGGTGTTTGTCGATAAGGTGCAGTTTCATTTACATGAAAACATTTTAAAAAATGCCAAAAAAATGCCAAAAAAAAATTTTTTTTTGCATTCATAAGTGAAAAACCAACTATATCTTTTTATTATTTGTTCTATTAATATGAAATTTTTAGAGAATATATATTTTTGCAAGATATACATTTTATTTAGATTATCTGTTTATATATCGAACCGTTTTGTCTTTGTTCAGGAAAAATCTTTTTATTTTGCAATTTTTCAAGACTGGGTGGAGCGAGAAAATGTGAACTCTTCTCAATTAACTCTAGCTTCGTCCCACTCAGACGTTAATGAGTACATTGGTAGCATGTCTTGTCACTAATGGGAAAACTTTCCGGCATCCGCGATAGGCCTGGTCAGTTTGCGGATTGGTCGTAGGCACTTGTCACTCAAGGACCTTTCTCGTTGGATCCGCCTGAAAGGACGCAAGTCCTTACTGGGGGAAGACGTTTTTTTTAATACCATGTACAGAACAATTT
>JABUQX010133049.1:0-31778 GCA_015478945.1 Trachelipus rathkii | reverse complement strand
CCGAGTCACCCTGCCCGACGCTTCCAGAAATAAATGACACCTTTGAAGAAAGGCATCCTATCACAGTAATACTCATGAAAAGAATGGGACATCAGCGATAGAACGAACACATAAAAATGCTTGATCAAAGAGAACACAATATTTGAGACAACTGCACCTTAATAACAGAAATTGTACAGGAATGTATAAAAATGGATATGCCATCGTACAGAATTCTGGAAAACAAAGACCACAACTAGTACAAACAAGGAGAATTGTAGTTTGCAATGTTTGCGGACCGATTTCAGTATTATCATGTTCAGCAGTTAAAACACGTTTTTATGAGTAAAAGATGCATTCTCAAAATGAATTGCAATATTTTATTAAAGAACTAATCTGAAACAATAAAAAATTGGAGCAAGTTCTTGAAGAAGCAAAAGTACAAGGACTATTTTATTGCCCTTCATGGTACGAGTATTTTCATTAATACATAAGTTGTTTAAAAAGCTTTTACATAAAATGAGTAAAGACCAAAGGTTACGGCTCATATACTCCACACTAAGCATAGAGGAGAAACAAGCGAGAAATAGGAACGCTAGTTGAAGCGGCCAGAGCACTCATGTATTTCGAAAGCTACAACGTTCCAACAGATAACGCATTGATCGCGACCAGAATTAATAACACAACAGACCGAAGAATCGATTACTAATACATAATCAGTTAACGAACTCCGTCGCTGCTCCTGAAAAACCACCTTTTGATAATCTGGATGAGAGAAAGCCAGAAGCCAAGCATCTACGTGTATTTCGGACAACGCTGTATGCCGTGTGATTCCAGAGTCAGAAAGAGAAAGTTAGACCCAAAAGCAAAACTCAGGTGTGTTAGATTCGGTTACCGCATGGAGATGAAGCTACACAATTCTAGATCAACAATATAATTGTTGATTTAGATGCAGAATGTTAAGTATTGAAGATAAGAACTATCAACTTCAATAATCAGCATGAGAGTAGAATCGAAAAAAAATTAACAAAAAAAGGATAATCCAAATATGGAAAATACTAATCCTTCTAGTACATCTATAATTAGGTTAAAATCATCACATACAGAAACAGTATCTGAAATAGAATCTGATTCAGAAATATAAGAACAAGATAGAATAGTAAGCACACAATTAGGAAATGATCAGTAATTAAAAAGCCATCAAGGCTTGATGACTAAGTACTTATCTAATATTAGAAGATATGGAAGAACCTGAAAATATAAAGAGCGATGCAGAGTAAGGCATAAAAAAAAAATGGGTTAATTCAATGAAGAATGAAATAAATCAGCTGAAAGAAGAATCAAACCTGGAACTAGTATGAATTCCAACCAGGAGAAGACCCCATTTTGAAAACAAATGGATTATATAACATTAAAATGAATATATTAGCAAATGATAACTGTTGAAATCTGTAAAGCTTTGTAAACATCATAAATAGAGCAAGCAAAAATTGAACCGTAACTATGCGCTCAAACATCAGTCCAGTATGCCAAATAAAATCTGTAAGGGACTTTTGATAGTGTTAGCAACTAAAGAAAATATGTCCATAACAATTTTGATTCTTCAATCAGCGATTCCTTCTATTTAAATCTTATCAGAAAATATTATATGAAACAACCCAAAGGTTTGAAGATGGGACAGACAAAGTACGCAAATTAAACGCAGTTTGTATGGGTTTAAGCAAGCACCAAGATGCTGGATATGAAAGACCTTTGGAAACTTCTTTCAAGCTTAATTTTGTAACAAAAGTAACAGCTGCCCCTGTCCTTTACATAAGAAATCAGACATAGACAAAATCTACTTGCATGATACTGTCGATGATGGACTAGTTGCCCATCAACAATCAAACAGAGTTGCAGCAATTTTTAGAAGAATTAAAAAAGGAATGCTAAAAGAACATATATAATATTTACATATTTTTTGGAATTTGAATTTATATTAAGTAACCTTTAAGGGGTTCAAATATTATAATCCAGGTCAATGCTAACTAAAAGAATACTAAGGTATTTGGTCATGAAAATGCAAATGCAGTCGTCAACACCCATTTTAAAGTCGATAATGGTTACACATGACATAAGCCAGGGGAGATTCCCTGTACAGATCAGCAAAGGACGGGCTCTCTATCTCTTGCACGAACACAAGAACCAGTATTGCATTTGCTGGTTACTTACTCTTCCAGAAGTGTAGAAAATCCATCCATATAGAAGACTGTTACAAAGTATAAAGGAGTGTTCAGATACTTGAAGGGCACACAAGAGAAGGGTATTATTTGATAACTGGGATTCTGAGATCAAGAGCAATCTTGCGAAGAGGAATCTCTGCAGTCATTCTCTGGGGACTAGTAACAGAGGCATTCAACAACTGGGAAATTTGTTTGTTTATATGCTGGAGGAGCAATTTATGGAAGTATCCGAAAACGCACAAGTTCCAGTGTATTGCAAACAACAAGAAGCTGAATCTTTATTTGCAAGCAAGGAGCAACAAAAAGAAATTGTGTTGCTTGCATCACTATTGGAAGCAATTACAGAAGTCTTCAAGAAACCTACTCTTTGGGATTGACAATTGAAGCAGCTATTAAACTCAGTAATTCTCGAAATAAGGGTGTAATTTATGTTACATATTTCATATTACATTCAATTGTATGCGAGATATTATCATAGTTCAAATTTAAGAGTTTAACTTTACCTTTACTTGTCTGATTATGTTTCGACCTTTGACCACAGATCCCCCAGTGTATATATACTATACCAGAAGTTAGAGTAAACTTTGCCTTATGCACTTATGACTTGCATACAATCAATATTTCAGACTTGGCGAGACTCTGGACCACTATTCTAAATTAGATAGTAAAAATTTTGCATTATATGTATTCTTAACGTGTAACTATGTCTGTTAAATTTTCTTAGAATTAGACACAATTCGTATTTACATAAACATGAAACTTTATAGGTGAATTAAAGGTTATCAGTAATTTTAAACGCATAATTAATAAAAATTTTAATGAGTGTATCTTGATTGATAAAGTAGCCTGTGGTCTACTTAGGAGTTTATTCTTAGCGAAGACCTACCTTGATGTCATAAATAACTTGCATTGCGTTTAAGCACAATAAGGCTAGCTAAAATAACCATAGCCTACTTACCAGAAGCTTTGCGTAATAGTAGGCTGGTTAATAATTTAGGTGTAAATAAAATTTTATTTATCAAACTTCGGCTACTTAAGTCTGGCCCTAAACAAATGGTAGCCTAAAATAGGCCGAAGGCTTGATCCTAAGCCTATAAGAGGGCCTACTTCCCTTTTAATGTACTTGTTGAAGATTGTGTACAAAGATACAATATCTTTTCTGAAGATTTTTCATTTCAATCTTAATATTAAGGAATTGTTAGTAATTTTACAAATGCAGTGTCAACAGGAACATTGATATGGGATCAGTACAGAAATTTCAACTGGAACCCTCAAGTCAACTTTTGGTAGTTGCCAACCTCGTCAAACGTCGAGGCAGTAAGAAGGGGCTCTACCACTTCAATCTATTAATAAATAATTCTAAAGATTAAGGTAATGTATCATTAGAATTAAGACATGAAGATCCTTTACATCTAAAATATTTAGAGACTGCTCTTAGAAACTTAAAATATCCTTTCGTAGAGACTGCTTTTGTAAGATTTGTCCTGAACTATAGGAGAAAGATGTTGAGGATAAAAATAGTTACTACTTTACTTATATTTTAAAAGAAGTTATGTCAGCAGTTGGGTCCAGGTACCAAAATAATGAGCTCAGTTCAAAATCCCGCTTAATGCCGCCGTATCACAGGTAAAGTTCCAGAACAAAAATTACTCCATATGACTGAGAAATCATTCACAATATTAAAAAGTTCGCAGTTCCTTTTAGAAATAGTAATGTAGATCTAATCTATAGCATACTATTAAATTGCCGATCATCCTTAAAGCACATCCTTAAAGTATATACTCCTTTAATTCAATTAATTGCCATATAAGAATTCTACGACTATATGATGAGGCTTGGGAAAACTTGGAAGGCTCATGCTCCCCTGCACAATTAACCTGGATTAAATATCTTTAGTATATCCCCAAAGTTTCAAAAGTGTTATAAATTTTTAGATCAATTTCGGGCAATTGAGAAACCCGAAAATAAAATTAATTAAAATCAGAAAATTAATATAAGATAAGCAATTATTATTTTACTTTAACTACCTTATCAAAAAGAGTTACAGAATTATATTTAAGAATTATGTGGGTAATAAACGCACCAGCCTTTTGAAGAAGTGTAAAGCCCAGTTGCACAAGCAACAAAGGACTCTGAGTGTGACCAAGAAATAATAAATCTGTGTAATCCTGTAGATCTAGCTTCTGCTTTAGTGCATAACTTCAGGATGTTCATTCTAAAAAACAAAATATATCTAAGTCTAATGTTCCCCTATCAAAACTGCTCAATTTTCTATCTTGGAAGGAATCATGTTAACTAAAGTTCAGTTGTAGAGACTATAGCTGATCTAGCAGTATAAGTATATTAACAAAAAGGAGCGTATAGTATTTTCAAAGGTGCTAGTACTTATCTAAGTAACAAGACTTAACTCTTAGAGAAAAACAATAGGAATGCTTTAAAAAGTGTACTTCTAAATTCTATACAGAAGAAAAATGTAGAGTTACCTTAGATCCTGTAAATCTTTATAAAAAGAGATTCACTTTCTCTTTTTGTGTTTAATTCTGAAAGTAGATTCTTTAATACCACAGAATGAAAAAAGTAAAACGTTAAGAAACAAGTAGTGTAAAACGGTAATACAAAAAATTGAAAAGTTAAACTAGTCTAGGATGCCATTGAAGTGACAGTAGGTGAAATCATAATATCTTCCTCATCTAATAGTTACCATAATAATTGACATATCTGGCAGAGGTTTGGTTGAAATTATATGTTGTGTGACTAGTGGTCTCAAGAAACATTATAACACTGGTGCTCCAAAGCATTAGATATATCCACAACAAGTAATTAATTAAGCTATTTATATTAGTGAGGTTTTTATTTCTTCAAACAAATCAAGCGTGTTAATTTTGACTAAATTTTTATATTGAAATTTACCCCAAATCAAATAAATAGCAATGGTTGTTGCAATAACACTTCCTTTAACGTCTTTGAAATTTGATGGCCTTTTGAATTTAAAAAATCTTGCAAATGTTCAGATATGTTTGAATTATTGACTACATCTTAATACTGGTCAATTAATTTCAAATTAATAGGACGTGCATCAAGTATTAAAGACTTACTTAAAAATTAATTAAAATTAGTAATGCAATGGCATACAACTCCAAATTTGGAATGATATTACAGGGATGTTCATCTGACTACCTAAAAACTACTAATTTAAGTACCTAATTATTAATTTAATTACCGGAGATCAATGGTCTGATAGACGATAAGGTTAATGAGTCGCCACATGTCTGAGAATATGTGCTCAATTTAGTAGTCTAAAAAAATGTGAGATGTTACCAAATGATCAAAATACTCTCACTAAAAGAACAAAAATGATTATTGAATTTTTACGGACTGTAAATAAGAGGAGGAAGGATTTAGTGAAAATTTCTTGCGAGTCTGGGTTATGATAAAATAATTTAACCCAAATTTTGAGCTATTCTTATGGTAGGTAGAACTTTAAATGATTCAAAGCTTAAAAGATATTAAATTACTTAAAAAATATGATGAATCTTGGATCAATACAAATAAATTGATCGGAATTCCTCTATCAAGCTGTCCTTTAAATGAGCAATAATATAATAGTGATTAATTTTTCCCCCTTTGCAATTTTAAGATCTAATGTAACAAAGCACTAAAATTAGAAGTTGTAGGTTGACCCACTAGTAAAGAAAATTGTAAAGATATACTATGAATGCAGCCAATTGAGACTATTCCTCCCTCCTTCCTCATATAGCCGGCTTTTAATTAAAGCAGACAGTGCAAAATATTTACCAACTTTGCAGATATTTGAGAAAGCTTTCTTAAATGTTACATCTTGCAAAAAATTCTGATAGAGAACTCATAAAATATTCTTGGTTTAAAAGACATTTAGATCTCAACCAGTGTCAAAAACTAATTTATAGCTTTAGAATATAAATAGGGTGTGTTTTGGAAAGTAAACAGTGTCCCCTTTTTACTTCAGTGAGGCTATTCAATACTTTTGGACATCTACAACACAGAAAGCCGGTAATTATTTTGCACAAAGGTTTTACATGAATAATTTTGTCATCTACCTTCCTGTTAAATTTAAATGATAAATTAAAAGATAATGTGTTGACTGTCAGCTATGAAATATATGGAACCTAATGGGTTTCATCTGTATCAGTGGGCTTCTAGCTGTCCTGAAGCTGAAATTAATGTTTAATAAACTAGGGATAGGATCATCTAAAAATCCTTTGAGTACTAAATTATTAGGTTATTCATGGGACAGAAAAAATCACTTTACTTTCATTAGAAGAATTCCTTGACCGAAATAACAATGCGCAAAAACTAGGAGAGAAATATTGAGCTCTGTACAAAGTTTGTATGACCCCTTGGGTTTCTAGCCCCAGTAGCTTTTAAACTTAAAGTATTTATAGATTAGTGTCTCAGATCTATGACTGGGAGAAATAGTTCACCTACCTGTGTAAAGAGTGGAGTTACTACTTAGAAGATCTTTTAAGATTAACTATATAAACATTTCCAGAATAGCCTTTCATAACTTTAAAAGAGTTTGAATGACTATAAGCCTTTATGTTTTTTTGCGAAGGCCAGCCAGATTGGGCTATAATACTTATAGATGTTAGTTGTTACTTGTAAAAAACAACACGTCATACAGTTAATTTACGACAAATCTAGAATAAACACCTATAATCAAAAGAAGATTCCATCTGTCACTTAGAACTTTTGGCCATTGTATAAGGCTACTAATCAATTAATATTTAATGTGGAAACTTATGAGGCTATCATGTAAGTTTTTTGAATACAGTCTATTTGGACTGACTTCTCTGCTGATAGCTTGATACTGCTACACTGCGATAAGGTGCAAAAATACCTAAAGATCGCAACTACTATTTATTAAATAACGAAAATAGTATTTAGAAATTCAGAAGGAGAGGGCACAATTTCCATGTAGTGTGGAGGTACGTCATGTTGCGCGGGTAGAAAACCCTTGATATGATTTACCCTCTAGTGAACCTATATCAAGTAAAAGGTTTGTTAAAATTTAAAGACATTTTATTTAACCATGGCATCTTTATTAAGTACATGAGAATCTTGATGGCATAAACAATTTTGTAGTGATTTAAAAAAAAAAAAATTTCCCCAAAAACTGGTTAAATTTCAATCCAGTAACATCATACCGCAGGTATAAGTGAACCATGGAACACACTCTTTAATGTGGAAAGGTATTTCGAAATAGAATAAAATATTAAGAATTACAGGTTATGTCTTTAGATTTATAAATAATCTTCAAATAGTTATAGGACTCAATTAAATTTAATCCAAAACCCATTTTAACCCTTAAACGAGGAAGAATAGAAACTCTTGCTAAAATTACCAGTAGTTATTAATAACGATAGCTCAAAATTATTGCAGATAAAGTATAACTCAAGGTAAATTTTCCCTAATGATTAAATTTCCTGCAAATAATCACAAGAATGTATCCCTTGATAATGATCTCCCAGATCTCCAAAAGGATTTAAAACTCTTTTTTGGATGAACAAGGTATAAGAACCAATGGGCAGTACAGATTATGGAGGGTTACAATTCCATATTCTGGCCAGAGGTAATCCTGGTCTTTAGCCTTGAAGGACAGTCATGTATTAAAATAATAGCATTTGACCATGTCAACCAAAAGGCTAATCATGCTGGTCTAATCAAGCAACTGCAAATGTCATAGCAGGAATTTTGGATACCCACAAATAAAGACAACTTCGATTAGAAAGTGATTAAAAGCCTTGTGTAAATTTGTAACACAATTATATTAAAGGCCTATGATATTCCCTCAGTAGGTCAGTTTAATTTAAACAAATTTGAATACTAAAGATCCCTTTGGACACCACAGCAGTAGATTATAGGCTGTCTAATAATATAGTTAGAAACAAACTTCAATGGAAAATCAAAAGTTTATCTGTACTTTTTACATGTCTTATACACACCCACAATTTCACAAGTATCCATGGTTTGTCATGAATTGCACTACAGATAACTTTTCTAAAGAGAGCTATTACCACTTTATCACTACATATTCCAAGCCAAAAAAAAAAAAAAAAAATTTCTTTATTTATAGGTCGGCGCCGGTGACCGCGGACCACATAGCGTACAACGTGGTCCGCCGACTCTCCCCTCAAATGTCACTGTTTTGGAGAATTTTTTTTTTTGACATCACGGCTCCTATAGTCGGGACAATAAAGCAACACAAAAAAAAATGCCATCAAAATGAAATTAAAAGATAAAAGTTTTATTAAAATTGAATAACGCCGATTCAGCCTGCACCGTGGAGGGGTGAAGCGGCACCACCATGAAGGGTGACTCGGGACCATCTGGTTTAAAATTCGTTCTTTTAACGCTATAATTTCAATTTATATATTTTCATTTTACCTCTCTCTCTCTCTCATCTTTATATTTTCGTAAATAACGTAATAAATGTCCAATAAATGATAAATAACAATACGAATATTAGAATAGGGTGCCGATATCACCCCCTCTCCGCCAAAAATTTTGACACTTTTAGGTTGTACTCGTTTTTTTTATTAAAATTCATTTCTTTTTACGATATTACACGTAATTAGTAACGTTTTTTTAATTTTAAATTACATTATTTAAATAAAAAATGTCAATACATAATACGTAAAAATACGAAAACAATGCGTCGGTCCGAGCCATCCCACCCATCAAGCGTTTCTTACGGCGGCGGTGAATCGCACCCAAGTTTAGCCCCCGCTTTTTGCCACTAAATAGCTTGGAGGCAAAATCTTACTTTTTTGCCAGTTTAAGCTAACATACTCGAGTGTATCCACTGAAAAAATAATTAAAATCGATCCACAATTTTTCATTTTATAACGAAGTTAAAAAACAACTCACAGTTTTTCAAAAGGTGGAGTTCATGTATATGAAGGAATTTTCGTACCCTAATTTCCTAACATTTTTTAAAAACTAATTAAAAACTTTCTAGAATTAAATAGGATCTAAATAAAACTTGTAGTTACTACCGCTTGGTTAAAAAATGAGCGAAATTTTTTTTTTTTTTTTATTATTTATTTTATTTAGGGACCAATCACCCCTCCTAAAGAGGCGGGCCTGGTCACCCCGCCCGACGCTATCTGATAATTAATCTTCAATCAACCTTTAAAAAAGCTAGTAAAGACTTAACCCCCATTGGTTTGAAACGATAAGCAAAGGAGTTCTTATTTGTTGAGAATGTATTGCTTGGCAGTTCACTGGTAGTTACTCCCAAAGAACTTTGGGAGTGGTGAGCGCGTTATATGGGCTTGATCAAAAAGCCTCATCTCTACTTTCTTGAAAAGAGTAAATTAATTCTACTAGAATCTGAAGAATCACACCAGTTAAAAGAATTATGAGTACTATAAAATCAAGCCTGTCTATTATGTTAGCTCTCAAGTGAAAAGCATCCCTCCTATAAAATAACTAAAATAGTACTTGGACACGACTAATAATTAATAGATTCTTTTAACTAGCCTGAGAAATAAATTTCATTCCACCTATCTATGGGCTGACAAAGTCTAGATCCAACCTTTTGCGAAAGTAATTGAAAAGAGAATCTAATTATTAACGAAATTTTAGCACATTAACCAAGTCAAGTAATTAATAGAAGAAAAAATGGACGAGACAAGAGTATCTTTTACGGTTCTAACAGAGAACTATGAGAAACATAACAACATATATACAAATCTCATAAGTTCAAGTGTAATGAGTATCCTAAATTGATGTGGATCTTGTCTCTTAAATTCGACGCGCCTAAAACTCCAAAGTATCTTTGGAAAATGAGCTAGGAATAGTGCATTTTGGCATTACCTGATTGAATGAGAGGTATTATTAAGGCGATATGTTGAACATGCAGAACTGGTTCTGGAAGCCATATCAAAGAGACATGTTTATAGTAATCCTTATACTTCCTCCTAGAAAATTCCTCAATCAATAGACCGACATTCCTGACAAAGACCTTTTACCTAACCAAACAAATGTAAATAGTTCTTCTGAAAAGACTGATTCTAGACCAAAGGTATTGCTAAAAAAACAAGATTGAGCACAAGATAAAAAGGTATTAGGCAGATCTGTATTTAGATTTTAAGTAGTTGTAGGTTAACTCTGCTGAGAGAAGAGCATAAAAAATAAAAAAGTTACTCGCATGATATAGTAGTAGTAATGTTTTTCTTAGGTTAAAAAAAAAAAAAATCTTTATGTCTATTGTTCTTCTATCTCTGGATGTTGGAAATTTTCAATAATGTTCCTGAATGTCTTAAATTATTCTTACATTACAAAAACAGAGAATCAAAACCTTTATTTTGGCCAAATTAAGACTTTACTATATAAATTACAAATTATGAATAAATTTAAAACTACTTGTCTTAAATCTTGTGTGAAATAAATGGTGCTTGATTCTAAGAAAAGGGAGTCTTGTTTAGGACCAAAGTCCCATAAGTCATGACAAAAATTAAAGAAAAGTTAAGTTTGTGCACAGAATAAACCATGCCAAACATGGTGTGGTCTTCGACTGGAAGGTGTGCAAAAAGATTGTCCTTCTTTTCACGACGTTGTTGGAAACTTTAAAATTACATCATCTTCTGCTTAAGTGGTAAATGGTACTTGAAGAACGGTCTGCATAATAAGTGGGAGGAGGCTAAGTCATTATTTCATTCTAATGATCCGCGCAAGAAAAAAAAACTTAAAACCGACATCCAAGTTTCCAAAGACTATTAGTCACCCTAAAACTTACACTAGAAGTCTTGAAAGATGATGCCTCTTTTTTCTAT
Source organism: Trachelipus rathkii (assembly GCA_015478945.1). Taxonomy (NCBI): domain Eukaryota; kingdom Metazoa; phylum Arthropoda; class Malacostraca; order Isopoda; family Trachelipodidae; genus Trachelipus; species Trachelipus rathkii. The sequence goes on along the minus strand of JABUQX010133049.1, from coordinate 20,761 downwards.
TTTTTTGTTTTAAATGAGATTTTTTTAAACAACCTTAAGTTCCAAACAATTATAACATAACTTCTTTAAAATCAGACAACTCAAACAAAATATTAAAAACAACTAAAATATATATTTAAATTTTCACAGGTTATAGGCCTCTAAAAAAATAATAATAATGAAGTAAATAAAAAAACAAAACATAAACACTGATGATCGCTTTAGGCAGAAAAAACTGTTACAGCCCTCATCTCAAAGTTTCTTTAAAACTCCCATATGATTTCTTGTATAAAAAATAGTGAAAACGAAAATATAACCTACTCTAAAAAAACCTAGTATACCCCCGATTTTATTATGAAAATTACCAGGAATGTACTTCTAAAAAAATAATAATGAAGAATAGTGATAACGAAAATCAGCAAAAATTTTCTAAGAAAAAGTTGAAATATCCTATTGTAGCTAACTAATAATCAAGTAGTTATATTCGTTGCAATAAATTCATACGTGATATAGTCTAAAAAACGAAATAATAATGAGAGCGTTAGAAAATACAAAATTAGTTAAGTCTATTAGAAAATAATTGTACAGACCTCTTTAAAGTTTAAATTTTCCCCATAGGCTATTCTTATAAAAAAAATTAGCAGGCCATCGTGCATCGTTTTAGGGCCTTTCGTAGTAATGCTACAATTCAGTAGCATGTTTTAAAAAAGATCAAAAAATTCATCCCAAACCCTGGGCTTCTACATATTAGGCTCACCCATAAAATATAATAATGATGCATAAACAGCAATAAACAAATTGCAGTTATTAATAAAAAATTGCTTTTCATGTTAACCTGAAACGGAACTAGTTTTTATAAAAACTCACAGGATATACTCCTACTTCTAAAAACCTATAACTTATGAATAAGATCAATGAGTAATTCAAATTTAGGAAAAACAGTCAATGGCCTCTCAATTAATTACAAAACGTCCCATACGGAATTTCTTAATTAATACAAAAAAAAGATTTTAAATCACCAGATATATATTACTATCAAAACATAATGAGGCTCGGGAAAAAAAAAAAACGAAAATAGTTTAAGTCTTAGGAAAAAGTACAGCTCACAGAGTTTTAACAATTCTTCCCATAGGCTTTCTTATAAAAAACAATTAGTGGCCTTGTGCTCGTTTTAGGGCCATCTAGTTCAGTATGAAATAAATGTAAGAGTATCTAGATTTTTCTCTGATGTTACCTAAAAAATCTTCGATCCATAACGACTGACACAAGAGGGCCTGAAATGAGACTAGGGATGTGCCAAAATTGGATTGCGCATTTTTCGGGTAATTGGTATGCTCCTTAAAAGCAGGTATTAGCCATTATACACAGCGTATGTATCTGGTCAAAGTGTTCATACCTGTTTCGATTCCTGAGATAGATGTGTAAAAAAAAAAAAAAAGCGCACATAGTCAACATTGTTCAATGCTCCTTCAACTTCGTCCGAAGAAGTTTAATAAATATCAAATAATATACCGTTACCTACTTAAAAATTTTACAATATAACAACATTAATATTAAGTATTGGATATTGGTATATTGCTGAAATTCCCAGTATTGGTGTGGATAATTGGCGTATTGGCCATAGCATCAAATAAGAGATCTGTACTTGGCCAACGATTCAGTATCCTAGGCACATCACTAAATGAACCTGTACTGGATGGCATCCAAAAGATGAAAAGTCCTATAGATTTCTTAACAACTTTACGAGGCTGTAATTTTTACTTGCTAAATTCGAATTTCAGATTTCCATTTTCAATTATCTCTTCTCTTATTTTTTAGCAGCTTGCATTACGTCGGATATTTTATAAAAATCAGGGGTAGAGCCCTCCTGCAAACATTACCAAAAGAAAAAGTTACAGCCTCTCAAAGTTGAGAATTTTCCACCATAGGCTTTCCATTAAAAAAATTTATGGGCTCGTTTAGATCATCCTAGTTCAGGTCTATGATAGATTTGTTAGATATACAACTTTAGGGATGTTACCGATACCAGAGAAAGAGGACGATGACTGATACTCGATTTTTTCTCAGGCGCTTAAACTGAAACTTTAATTCATTATACATAAATACACAGTAACTAAGATAGAACATTTGGTACTTTGAGGGAACTCAGATTGCATATCCCTCGTAACACCTAAATACTGTGTCTTATAAGTTCATATTTTGGTCTGTGCCAAAGTCATATTCTATTTTATAAAATTAAAATATAAGGAACTAATATATGCAACTATTAGATTAAATAGCTATTGATTTATTTCAAAAAATTATTCCATTTGTCCAGTTTCCAGTAAGTACTTAACCAAGTCGTAGGGCTACTAGCTTTATCATGTTTACATGAATTACCAATTACAAAGATTCTCGTAACTAGCGTACAAATATAAAGATTAAAAATAATGAAGAAGAGATCTCAATTAATCATCTTTGAAAGACAAAAATAAATAAAAGTTATTAGTCTAATTATTGTTAACTTATAAAACTCCTTCTAAGCATATACTAATATCATTCAATACTCAAACTTTCAAAAATTCTCAAATTGTAGATCGCAAAACCATCTAGCTTCACTAGTATCTAGGCCGAGAGCCTGTTCACTTTTGATGATGTTCTACAAATTAGGGGCTGTACGGAACTGCATTTTCTCTGTAGTAGACTAACAAAACATATCATAACCTGAACTAGCCCTCATATTCTCTTGTATTATATACTTATTATTTAGTTTTGAGTTATATTCTGTAGTTTTTGATAAATCGGAGGGAGCGGAAGCCCCTTCTGTCGCTATACTTACCATGCAAATTTTTAGAAATATTGTTTGTTCTCATTCATACAGAATGTGTTAATACGTTAACGCAAATATATTTTTTATTAAAATAACTTGAAAAAATAATTAAACCTAAAATGAAATTAAAAGAAGAAGAATTAGAGTCATAAAATCAAATGCTATCATACAAATCCTGGTTGGCTATATATATATCATAGATATACTATATATATATATTATATATATATATATAATATATATATATATATAATATATATTATTATATATAATATATATATATCAGATATAGTATACCGTCAAATGGGGAATAGTTTATTTTCAATTTAGAACAATTACTGAAATCATACTTGTAATATTTTCTGACTAATGTCAAACCCGCTCATCGAGAATTGGGGAGTAAAGGTTTGTTCGATTAGATAAAAGACTATTATTATATCATTATTTCAAATTAGAATCCATAAATTAACGTTCAGTTCAAGAAAAATTCTCCCCCATTTGAATTTTTTTTTAAAAATTGGCAAAAAAATGCTTAAGGATCTGTACAATCTCGGAAGATCTGAAGAGCCTCATCATTCGCATTAATCAAGCAAGAGAGAAAGTATGTAAAATTAAGAGTTTCCCATGTATGTCATTGCATTTCGTTGATATATTTCTTGTACGTTAGTTAAGTGGTATTGCATTTCTGCAGTAAATTGCAGATTCTTGCAGATTAATTGACGTTATTTGTAACATATTATTCGTAAGTTTACTATAACATTTTAGTAATTATGTTCTTAATAATAATTTGCCTTATTATATAAATAGAAGTATACAATACTAGGTTATTAATTATCTTATGCTGTATTATATATTATATTATTGATATAGTTACTTATGTAAAAAAAATAGGCCAAACTTTACATTATAGTACGCCAATCTCGAGACCTACGATACTTACAAGAATACCACATTAACATATTTTATGGAAACTCATCGACTATTAAGAGCTTGTATTAACCAGGATGTATGTTAAAGAATAATAAATAAATTTTTTCTTTTTTTTAGTATTTTATTTATTGTTTTTTTTATTTTTATTTTTTTTTATATACTATAACACGAATAAGCTTTATACGCTGATTTAATAATAGTAATATTGGTTTTCATTGAAGTATCGCTGAGTTTCGAGCATAGCGGCCGCTACTAGTAAAGTAAGGTTCACCAAAAAATATGATGCTCGAGTAATGCTTGAGAGTAAAGTTTAAGTTTTACATGTTTTTTTACACAAATTTATCTTTATTTAAAATGTATTTATTGTTATAACCAAAATTTTTTAATTAGATTATGCTATTAACAAAGAAAAACGGAGAAAAAAAAATTAAAATTTCATTTAAAACCGACGCACCTACCTAAGTTTTACCACCAAAAAAAAATTTTCAACACTAAAGCTATCTTTTCAAAAAAATTAATTAAAAATAACTTTATTTTCACTTTAACATTCTTCTATATTCTAGATCAGATTAAGCAATTGTTTATTTGGCACAAAATTTAAAATGGGTTGTAAACGTTGAATTTCGATTTTTCACAACTAGTCAAAATAAAAAAAAACAACTATTAAAGACTTTTCCCCCTATTGGACGGTATATATTATTATATATATCAATATTATAAATATATATATAGTTATAATATAACTAATTATATATAGATATATATAAATATAGATATATTAATGAATACTATATATAGTAAATATGCAAAAAATTGGGGTTGACCGAGATAACCACTAAGAAGGTACAACTAATGAGATGGATGGAGAACTTATTAATTACATAATTAGAAAATAAATAATTGTATAGTTGAAATACGTAGAAGGTAACTACGTAGAAAAAGAATCATGCAGAGCAGAGCAAAACAAAGCGGCCACGCTGGGCCCAAAAGGCCACTACTCCATTTTCGCAGAAATTGATAGTGGAAGAACTTCCACTCTCCACGATAAACCTGTGGATTTGAAGAATAGAGGTTGCATTAATTCTCATGCAAAGAGCCAATATCAAGCCACAAGGCGTAATATGCAAGTAAAAAAAATATAAACAATGAATAAGTCACCGGTGTGCATACCTGCATCATCATTTTACTCCTGGATAATAAAAATAGAATTATTCTCAATATCTTAACTATGTTTTGACATAGATAAGTGACTATAAATATTGGTACAACATTATAATAGTAAGTAAAAATATTGCTACTTTAAAGGTCGTAAAATATGATCAATGTTTCCAATCTTATTTCAGAATAGTATATTAATTCATATATGATAACTCCATATAATTTGCCTCCATTCATACCGGTAAATAAAGTAAGATATAGAAATATAAAAATAATTTAGTTATTCCCCCAAAATCTCTTTTATCCTCAGTACTGACTTTCATTCCATACATTTCCCATAACTCCCTCTTAAACACTAAAAGAATAGATAATAATTAACCGAATAAATTACTATAACAACATGCATAACATTCTTTTACTTTCTAGCCACAAGATAATATGACGAGTAGTATTGATGACAATAGCACTATTAATGATTTAAGTTAAATTGTATTACACTTCACACGTCGATGTTAGTCTGTTCTCAATGGAAAGATGGTGACCGAATACTAACACTGTAGTTGTTATACTGTTGTGTATATTCTTTTCAACAAACACTGCAGCCACATCTCAACACCAGTGCGGTATTAATGTTTCAAGCTTTTCCCAACTGGTTTTGCATATTTGTTTCTTTTTTAAAGCTAAAAAAATCTAAAAGTTTATCTTTTCTCTTCTATTTTCACATAATTAGCAAAAAATGTTTATTGCTTTAAAATTGATCATTAATTCATTTAGAGTAATTTCGAACCAATACAAAGTGGTAAGTCGTACCCAGATCAAACAAATCCGTAACCGGATGAAAAGCGGTCTATATCCTGGTTCGAGCCAGAGAATTATTAAAATACTATCGAATTAAAAATCTTCACTATAAAGCTATAATTTTTGTAATTTCTTATATTTTTTTCCGAAGTAATAACAATTAATAAAATTTCACACTACCCCTAGAGTTTTCCTAGAGGCCATAAAAGAATCGTAGTAGTAAATGGAATGGAACAGTATTTGACCTATAAAAATGTTAATTGGCTAAACTATAGATTTTTTTCTTATTAGAGTTTGTAATAAAATTCCATGATATAAATATTTTTTTTAATCGTATTGAATCCCCGGTATAAACACAACATACCATTAAAGGCCTTATAGATTCCGTTCTAGGAATAATTTCAGCCATTGATAAATGTTGGATAATACATGGAGGCCAGCAACTTGGACTCTTAGGACAAGAACTAAGAAAACATAGGAATTCCATTTAATAATTACAGAATCTTACAATATCATTTTACCATTTACAGAAGCAATCCTCAGCTTACTTGTTGCCATCTGTTAATTAACTTAATTTGCTTTCTATCTCATTACATATTTTGAAGTCTGGAGTCTCTGTACATAGAAAAGAAAAAGTATGGTAGAGATTTTCTCTTACATATCCCCCTTCCGTAACAACTTGACGGAAAAAGAAATTTGTAGCAGAAGGGGGGGCGGTTTTTATCTTCCTCCTGAATTTTGCATTTCCAAACCACACCCAGTTAAGTACTCTAGGAAAACAAAGGGCGAGACTGTTTACGTTAAAGCTACGGTTTACATACACGCCACGTAATGTATCAAATATTTTAATATGTTAGTGTAATTTGGCTTCAGCAGTACCCAAACCACTCACGGAAGCTGCAATCCTCGTTCTTCTCTTGTCTCTCTCTCTTCAATATCTTTGAAAATTGTTTTGCTTCTTTGTGTTCTATTGCAAAATGCTTAGCATAACATTAATTGGCGAGGTTAGAAGATAAGTGATAAAGATTTGTACTAAGCTCAATTTAGTAAACTTTAGACTAGATATTGCTCAACTTGATTGTCGTTAATGAGTAATCCACGCACGGGCCGGTACACAGGCACTGATACAATACTACTTTTCCAACTACGAGAAACAAGAAGATCCATAATATGAGCTTTTGGATGGTCATGCTTGTTGAAGAAGTCATTTTAATTAAGTACATTGAAGAGATATCTCACTTATGCTTTGTCATGAATTCTAGCGTGAAGATACTTCTGATGTGGTAAACGTGATCTTCATAGCGATAAATTGTGAGGATCAGACATTCACGGGATATCATATAAAGTGTCGTATCGCAGAGAAAGGAGAAAAAGAGTGTCGTCTACAAGAAAAGAAAATTAGAGAGGAACTAATCTCGACACATTATTGGATGTTAGTATAAGGAATTGTATAAATATCCAATTTGTATAGTTCAAATCTTGATGGTTCTCGAATCCATTGGAGTTTATTGTAATTAAGAGAGTACGCTGTAGTGTTACTCTCACGCCTGTAATCAACCTCTGAGATAAATTAAATATGAATCAGTTACTCTAGTATATTTATTCGTCCTGTGTATCATTGTCAAATGTACTGTTCTACCATGTTATTTGAAATAGCAATAAATCAAACAATAATGAAGTTTAGATTTAATGCTGTGTCATATTTCAACATCTGCCTTATACATATTAGAACATCTTTCATGTTATTACCTGTATACATTGGATCTTGACGCCAAAACAAGGAAGGCCGTTGAAAGGAGAATTTCGACTGCGCAGTTTAACAATCCTTTATTCGTGCGTGAATTTTATTTGCTGGATATATTGTGCACACTCTCAAAACTGTATACTTAACTGTTCACACTACGAGCATTCATAGTTTCTAGATTCCAGGTTCATCTCGAGATATTATATAAGTTCAAACGAGGTAGGAGAGATAGTGAAACAAAAATTAGTAAATGGAATAAATGAGTTAGTAATAATGAGATTGAGAGGATGATGAGTAGTTTAATTGATTATATCTATTACATCTTTATATATAATTACTAGTTTATTACTCTATTACAGTTAAAGTTATTTATTAACTTTCATATTTTGGCAACAACTCTTATTCATTTTTTAGTATTGATATTATCCTTATTACTATTCTTTCTAGATTGTGATTTCAATTGCAATGGATATAATAGTACGTTATGATAGAATTATAATTCTAATTATATCTAGTTATGATTAAAAGTTAGAAATCTTTTTACCCAGTTTGTCATGTATTGTTATTGGCCTTTGATGGCTTGTGCTGATCAGCCTTATTCCTATTGGATGTGAGATCAATATATATTCTATTGACCAATAATAGATTTTTCCGTTTACTAAGCCACTATATACAAACATTGTTCTCCACATTTGTCATTCGTAATTGTAGGCCTCTGTATGAATATTGTCCGTGTTCGAGAAGAGTACAATTTTTAAAAGTAGAACCTGAATCTTACGCTACGATTGATGAACTCGAGTATATTCGATTCCTAAACATGTCACTATCTCGGCTTGCAGTAATTATTCCTCTCACTTTATTTCTATCACATATAAACTTAATCTCGATATAATAAGGCACGTGGAAATTATTTATCAATAGTGCTGACTGATAGATATATTGTCAATATGGAGTCCATAAGTTTTTAGTTTATCAGTATTAATGTAGACATTTAAATGGGTTGGATCTCTCAAACCCATACATCCTTCATTTAAGACCATTAAGTTTATAAAATGTATGGAGGTCTATTGTTAGTGACTTATTATTATTAATTTTAAGTCATCTATTTACTGTAAATATCACATTCTATTATTTATTTATAGATTAATCAAGTTTTTGCACATTTCCTATTATAGTTTATGATTTAGATTGAAAAGTAAAATGGAATTGGTCTCTTGACTGAAGTTTATTGATCTAGACAAAGATAGATTATATATCTATATTGATTATTTTTTGTTATAGACTTTGATATATATATATATGTACTGATATTTGTATTTTATTTATATTTTATTTCTTAATTATTATATGTTAGTTTATTTCTTATGTTATGTATTATATATTATTATTTTGGTCATCTTGTAGCTTATGGATCTCATTGATTATATCAATCTCTTGTTTAGATATTATATTAACCATATGATCAATCGATTTTATTGATGTATCTCTATTTTATAAACCTCAATGACCTCGAACGGAATTATTTCTTTAATTAAGATAAGCACGAGAGTTTCTCCAGCGTCCTCGGGAACCTGATTACGGCCCTGAGGACAATATATGTTGCGCTAGGTCTTATCGAGCGGCCGCTGGTAAAGAAACGCCAGACGCAATGTCGGAGGCGTTGGCCTAGTTCTGACATTAATTGAAGTCGTTACCGATGGACTATGCCTTGCATTATAATGTGGCGATTGCATTTCCCTCGCTGAGCTTAGTTCAAATTATGAATTAATCGCGCTTCCCCTCGTCTGGCCTTTCTCAGGCGTCCTTATGACCTAATCTATATATATCGACATCTCTTAAGCTCTCTGTCGTGCAACTATGCGAAACTACAAGATTATCTTATTCCTGGTATTGTTCATCCGTGAACCTGACGGTCTTCACTAGCAAAACGTACTCAATGATCACTTCATCTTACAATCCAGATCAGCTTATTTGGCTGCTTTATTTGATTTACAATAAAAGGCCCTTAACTCCTCTTCCCCAGTGTGATTTAATCTTAAGAATATATAATTAGCAACTCATATCGAATGAGATGCAGAGGAGAGAGCATGAAGAACAATAATTGCCTTCCATTAAAGAGCAAATAGCGCGATCATAGTGCAACTCAATCCGAGGAACACTTAGCTGCGACAGTGCACATGTGAGCTCACCAGAGAAGAACAATCCTACGGCTCCTCCGCTTTCCAAACACAGTAATCGCTCTCAAACATTTTCATTCTGGGTTTGTATCCTTCCCTGAAAGAGACCGTCTTCAAGCAATTTACGCAGAGCCAGCCACCAGATCCCTTCAATATAGAACTGAGATTGTAGAAATAACACACTTCTCATACTGTTTATACAATGATAATTATTTATAGATACTAGTTATTTGAGTTGTGCAAGCAGTTTCACTGTCAGAAAGTAAGATCAGTGAGAAGCAGCAGGCAAAATCTAAATCGATAGGCTCCTTCGCTGGGTTCCTCAAAATGAGACACCATCACATCCTATTTTACGCAAATATATCCTAACTGTGTCAAAATAACTTTCCCTCTCACTCCTAATACTTAGAACACATATGGTGCTATCTGAGAGGCTTTGTCTATAATTCTCATGTCAAAACGGCCCAAAATCAGCTAAAGCCACAATGGTATATCCAAGTAAAAAATATTTAAAAATGTGCCGATTAGTCCACTGAACGCAGAAAGCTCTAATCAAGCTAACAGTCAATCAATTCCCCTCTATATACCACAATTATCTACTACCAATTCATCCATTAACACCTTTTCACCCTTTGCTTTTTCTAACATAGTTCTAAAACGCCTCTCCCTATTATATTTGCATCTAATAAATGTATTTCAATAATAAATACTCATTCACGTATAAAACATTATATAAGGTATGTAAAATTCTATATTAAATGTATAAATTGATTGTTCCAATCGTTTATACTTAATCATTAATATGAATATCATATTATTTATATGATTATTATATAATAACCACTAATAATAATATTCCCATTCCTAATACTATACATACCTACTTAGGTAATAAAAGTAACTAGTGACAGAATTATAAATTAAAATTTAGAATTTATTTCCCCCAAGAATTTAATATTTAATCTCTCTCATATATACTGACATTTTCTCATCTCCATCTTTTCCCAATATATATACTTACCCGTTAACCTACTAAATAATAGAATATGATAATATATAATATACCACGTAACGTTAAATTATGATTCATCACTATAACTGTAAATTATTATTAAGAGAACCTACCGTATACTCCCTTGATTTTGCCACTCTTGATGTGTGATGTTTATTAGTGTTGACAGTAGGTATTGTGTGGAGAAGTACATCTCTTATGCTATCTTCGTACTTTAACTTGTTAATAGTATAATGTAACACTTTGTAGGTATCAACTTAGACTAGTTCTGTTACGATTATGTTGGTTTCACCATCGAGATATCTGTACAACTCTACTTAAACCCACAACCTAAATCACTTTGTTAATCTCACTAGTCTTTTCTATTGTAGTCTGTTTCTCTTATCTCGTTTGTGATAAGATGAATAGCTCCTCATGATCAGACACCCAACCTTCTCTTATCAATCCATATTGTAAGTTCTATAAGTTTCACCTATTTATACACCACCCTAAAGTAGTTTGCTGTGGATTTTATGATCTGTTTTACTAAAATTATGATATATTTTTTTCTTGAAAGAGTATAGGTTGCAATTCATTTTGCCTTTTTAGTTTTACCATATATAGAAAATGTCTTCGTATTGCTCTTAAAAATTGATCTTATTGCATTATAGGAAGTATCATATAATTATTCGAATAACCCAATATTATCAATGAGTGGTATAGAGTTTTGCTTATCTCTCATAAACGAAGAATCTCCGTTAAATAACTGTTGCCTGTGTATGGCTGACATTATAAGGCTAGATATATGAGTGTCTCCACACTATTTCACTTTTATGCTTTTTTTTTTTTGATTCCTATGAATCATATATAATATTATACTAAACATAGTATGTTATTATTTATTCTTCATATCCTTAAAGAGTCTTTTAGATTTAATTTGCTAATTTTCATTCTTATCATTCTCAGTAGCATAATCGTTTACGAAATAACTTTCAATTCACTCACCTAAACCACTGCCCCATTATCGAATTTTTTTTCCTAAAAGTGATGCTGCGCATGTGAGGACAGAATGGTGCATTAGTAACCAATGAAATAATCCGGACAAAAGCTTATGTTGTTGAGCTGATAATAAAATATAAAGTAAATTGTTTATAAATATTTTTCGTTGTGTTCTTTTGTTATAAGACGTTATGATAGCTTATTAAAGCTCACATCTACTTATCATTCTAGAAAAATACTTGGTTTATTATTCTCACGTTATAGGACATATGAAAGTTATATCAATACTATCACAGTACCATAAAGGCACATATAGGATTTCCCTCTCGTGCTCTTTTTGCGCTTACATCACTAATCTTCACTCCCATGAAAATACTATGCTGTTGAGCATATCATTGTGTGTTGGAGAGCAACGATTATTAGCATAAGAGATAAGAATCATACACATAAAACATATGTGGTCCTAAATAGTTACCCATACCAGAAATCATCTAGATTCCAGTACATTTTCAGGTTTTAACACTCATTACATAAAGACTATCTGTTAAGTACAGCATCTAACTTCCACTCTAAGCATATAAGTATTTCATTTTCTATTATTAATCCATTATTAATTATTTAAGTTCTGCTTCCCATGCTCAAACAATTAGAAATCGAAAACAGTAAGGGTAGATTGAACTTTTCCTATCACCCTAACTCATACACGATATCTTGTGAACATAACAGTATAAATGATCTAATTTTAATACTTGTTAGGTTGGAATAGAACGTAAAACAAATATGACTACAAAATTAATAGTATACAAAATCCATAATGTCATTATATTTAAGAATTTTAGAGTAATCCAAATAAAATGTTACAGTTTATGTGAATAAAATTAATAATAAAATAAAATAAAATATAAATAAAATTAAAAATACTAATAAATAATAAAAAAAAAAAAAGAATATTACTAAAAAATTAAAGATGGTAAAAATACTCTGACTTTGGATTTAATCCTAAAAAATTTCTACCTCAAAAAGGAGCATTAAGTAACTTAATCTACATTTACCTCAGAAAAACTAAATTCAGATTCACATAAACATTTATAATATATTAAAAAGTCACTAACATATAGATCAATGATAAAAGCAATCATCTCCCTTAACAATCACATAATAAATATTAACATCAATGTTATATCACATATAAATTACCACATACATAACCTATAGGTATATATTTAATGTAAAGGTTGTAAAGATAATTAACAAGCTCTAAATGGAAAGTAGATGGAATCTGAGGTAGAATACATTACACACTGTAGCTGTTAGAAGTTTCGATACAGATAAAGGAAAATATACTAAAACCTAAATTAATATCTACTTTTTGCAGCAATTGAGATACGTTCTGCTATCGTCGTCACCTTTCGTGTATCAACCATTTCATGTACATTTCATCAAATTCTCATTAAAAACAATCTGCTACTTATACATTTAGAGTAGAAAAGCTAAGCTAATATAAGTAGTACAAATTTCGATATCATCGTTAAAATGAACCTCCCACCCAACATATAATTTTTATCATGACATATCGGTATACCATCACATCTGATTAAATGATACGTGAAGATTCATGGAATAAGATGATATAATGAAATGAAATATTGAATAATGAATATACTATATAATTTGTTAGCGGTATATTATAAGTATAGTTCATACGTGAACAAATTAAGTTTCGTTCCAAACATCAGACTAATATAAACATCTACACAAGTATTCTATAATAATAACATTAGAATAACACTAAGGACTGCATTAATGAAATGAATCTATAAGGTAAGATAAGTATGTTATTCTCTCACTCTTTCCATTTAGATATCTTCATTAAAATGTTATTGCTCTTCTACTATTATCTAATTTGTATCTCTCGCTTACTCTGTTTCTTCATTAATATAATTTTCTTCTTTCTTATTTTAATTCTGATTTATATAATTATCTATCCTCTCATATGCAAATTATTATAGACTATTTATTTGCATAGTCTTACAGATATATATAATATATATCTCAATATATTCACAATTTAACAATATTTAATATTTATTCATATATTATTTATTAAGCAAGCGTGAAGAAAGAACATAATAAATCTATGGAGATTTCACAGAGCAGAACAATGAGTAGTGAGGTCTCAGATCATCCACTTCTGCTTATCATTCTACACGCAGCTCATGCAAGTGCCAAAGTTTACCATTTGCATCCCCGCTAAAATTCAGTATGCTACCGACATTCGAATACTCATTTAACTGATCTATGCACACGATTCCTAGATGGATGTACCCGATAAACTTCCAACAGCCACTCATTTCCTCCTATCAAGAACCACCGTACGTTAATTATCCGGACAGAATTTCTTATCGACTCTTCTCAAAAGAGAGTTTGGCAATATATATAACCTTCACTCTATCATATAATTTCCCAAATATTCATTAATATTCTTGTATCTCCATTTTGTTCCCTGCTCTCTCCATCTTCATTCGTCCACACTACCAACAGTCTATATTCCATCGTCGAGGTGACTTATCTCATTTGTATCTTTATTATCTCTCTACTGTTATTATGCGATAATCATTTTTTCATGCTTATTCTCATTCTTCACATTATCATTTCAGCGTTTACCAGCGTTTTCCTCCCTTAATATTAATTACATTGCTAAAGAGTAAGGAGAAAAAATATGCAAGAATTGTGCGAATCTTCCCATCACAGCATTTTGAGTGCTCTCTAAAAGTTGAGAGAAAAGAGGCCTATCGAAACGATTTCTTGCTTTTCTCGCATTGTCAAGGCAGAGCATGTTTCATTTCCTTCTAATTTAGTGTGTTTCGCATGTTCTCAGCTTCAGATAATCTATTCTTACTTCAGTTTTCTATCGCTATGTCATTTTCTTTTGCTATCCCCTATGTTTTCGTGCTCAGCCATAGAGCGCGTCTCAATTTCACGTCGGTGTATCCCTTGCAGCTTACGACACATTGTCGCACTTCCCTATACGCTATCTCCATAACGATTGTGTTGGCACTGCAGTTGATCTACATACCCTTATCGCCCAATCCCGAATAAATCAAAACATATTATGAAGTCTTCTACTTAGTGCGTTTCGCTAGACACTAGGTCATAGTGCCGTGGATGACCTGTCATTGAGTCATTTCTAGAATACATTTTCATAACCACCGCATTTTTTAGCAAATTCCAAACTGCATGAGATTCTTTCACCTCCGCGTTTCAATATTAAGGACATTTATTACCTTGACTTCCTCTTGTTCACTCATGTGGACGACTTGTTTCCACTATTTGGTGTTAGTCCACTGTATAATCCATATTTCCTCTCGACATAGAGGACACCTTGTTTCTTTATTTACTACTTGACTTCACTTTCTTTACAACACCAATTTACTTCTATTTTCGCGTGTGCATATGCCATTGTGTACTCATCTCTCAGGTTATTTCGTATACTATCAAGATTCTAACATTTGCTTTTCTGTAAAATTCATCGTGAGCATACGGTTCCATTCACTTTACCCAATTAGCCAGCATATTCTAGATAGATCTTGTACCTCCCATTTTTTAGATTCCTCTTCGCCATTGCATAACTAAAGATGGTGCAGCCAGTGTTTACATCTTCCCCACTTCACTCACCCTAAACAGAAGTTGCTATCACTCATAACCTTCTTTCACTATCTATCAGAAATTGTGATCCTAAGACTACGCTACCTGTGACTTTCGTACAAATTATTAAAAGCGCACTCAGAAACCATATCGCTTAACAACCAATACCTGCACGTTTAATTAACTTACAGTAAATGTACCGTCATTACAATGTCTGAATAAATCAGAGTGTCACGCGCCTCTCTCTCTCCTCTTGATAAAATGAACTGTTCATTTTTTCATCTTATCTTAGACTTCCTCGGCTTACGACCCACTATACTTTCACAATCTTTCAACACATCAACATGAGTCATTCACGTTTTCATTTAATTCTGCCCAATCACTCACCTTTCTTCTTGCCATTTCTCGCGTAATTTTTTCGCGGTTTCCGGCAAGCACGTCATGTGCCAGTCGCTTCTCTAATCTCTATCTCTTCGCCTTCCTTTATGTTCACATCAGCTCACCCGGAGCCATGTTTATACTTGAACAAACCTAGATCAGAGCCGTTGCGCACCTGATTTTAAAGTTTGAGATGCAAGATCTAAGACCTAATACCTATTACATTTACTGTTTTATGCAACTTCTGTATATACTCCTAATACTTCCCGTACTTGTTAGTCTGACGTTCTAATCGTAAATCTTCTCCTAAAGCTACTCTATAAATTATGCATATTGATTTAAATAATTACACGCGTAAACTACTAATTTTGATGGTATGTGATATCTTTGATTGATTATGACGTGAGATACTGACGTGGTGATTGAGAAAGGAATGAATACTAACTATATAGGTTAAATATTATAAGCTAATATTAATAATATATCTAATTAAAGTTGTAGATCACTCAAATTAACTCAATAATAGTATCCAACTTAAATTTCTCAGATAAAATATATAAAATAATATAATAATACACTAGTAATTAGTGATTTAACTCTTAATCAATAATAATGCATACACAATGGATGATATGAATCAGTATGTTATTTCTCACTCTTAAATGAGATTAAAGAATCATTTTATATTCCCTCTCATCAATTTAAATAACTAAATATTGGTTGTTAAAGTTTACATATAATTAATATATAAATTAGTATAATTATTTCACCGATCTAATCAAAAAAACTCTCTAAGAAAGCTATAATATAATATTAATCGACACATCTAACTAATATTTAATAAATACATAATAATTTCTAAATTAGTATTAGTAAGTAAATTAATTTAATAATAACATAATTAAATAATTAAATATAGTTCTAATTAGAAATATAAATTATATACCATTTGAGATAAAAATATTTTATAAACTCAACGTAATATACTCATAACGGGCTGCGATTGATAAACCTGTTGTGAAAATCGAGTCAAAATTACGAGGAGTTAGTCACTGTGAGACACCGAAGTTTTGCACATATTAAGAATGTCGAGGGTTCTGTTGTGCTATAATAAATTTAATTAAAGAAAATTAGATAAGAAACGATTAACTAGAAGAAAAATACAACACTTTTGCAGACAAGAAAAAAAAGAAGGTCAAAATAAAATCATTTTAATTTTGGAAGTGGAATGATTACTAGCGCTTAGTTCCTCCCTCAAACTCAAATGTTTGCTCATTACTCAAAGACAAAATGTTAAAAACTTTGTATTCACCTCATTAGTTTGTACGTCGACTGAATAAGAAATGATCGCAACTCCACAAAGAGAAGAAAATGCTATAATGACATTCATAAAGGCTTTTGATTGATCCTTTTCTGATTTCAGATATCCGATCTATATATATATATAATATATATTCCAAGTAAAATATAAGAAACGCGAAAAGAAAACCCATTTGTATATACATTATAATTAAAGTTAAATCGTAAGAAGTAAGTTCTTTGAGAAATATGTACAACATCGGATCGATATTATCGCGGAAACTCCTCTCTCACGCGATAGCCGACGGTGACGAGAAAGCGAAATCGCGGGTAATGGAAAGCGCGAAGGAGTATAACGAAAATTTGCGAAACAATTTTAGAAACGCCGGGGACGTTTTTTAAAGGCAGGCTACTAAACCTTTCTTACCAAAAGACAACTAACTCCCTAAAAATATTTTTCCATTACGATTTGTGTTACTTTGTTTTATTGTTTACCAATTAATGTTCTCTAAAAGAGGTTATATGTTTAGTTGCATAATGATCTGCTCTCATTTTTTTTTGTTACATATATATTTGCCAAGGCAAAGTAAGAGCCACAAAGGTTTGTATAAATATATTTCTTTTTAAGTGTTTTTTCCCACGCACTTGCAAATGATTTTTTCAGATAGTCAGTAATGACGTATTTTATTGAATAAATACTTCACAGAGAGAATATTTAAATTTAATATAAATATATTATTTTCAAAAATACTTTATTTGAAAATAAAATACTATTTAATTTAAACATACAGTTCTCTGAGTGTTGCCATATGCTGTTTTAAAATAGACTTATATTAAAATTAATCTAGTTATATTCCCAATCGATTTAGAAATGGATATAAATTAAACTTAAAAATAAATATAAATTCTAAGCATAAATGTACTCGTTATGTATTTTGTTCAATTGAACAAACTCTATTTGTTTTATGTACCTTATGTGTACTGATACAAAATTACCCTGTTTAGGAATAGCTATAAATTGAATATTTGAATGAATAAAAAATTTGTGGTACAAATTATACTTGTAACGGTAACCATAATATAACCTGCCGAGTGAATTTTATGATGGAAAATCTTATAAATGGACATCATAAGCTTGTATACTGATCTCATGGTACTCTGTACTCTCTGCATGCATATCTCTTCTCTCCTATCTCATCTCTTCCCACAAAATTGTCATACTCTGACTCTTAAATCTTAGTATATACTGCCTTATTGACTCTCTCTCTCTCCTCTCTCTCTCTCGGTTATCTCTCTCTTCCTTCATCTCATTCTAACTCTGCATGCTCTCATATAATATTATATATATTATATGTTATTTCTTAGATCTAGTATCTAACATATCCTATATAGTCAAACGAAAGTAACTATACATGATATATACGTTTATATTTTATTATATTGTAAATAATTATTTTATTAATTGTTAAAAATTCTAAGATTAAAATAAAGTATAATTATTTGTGAAATATTAAAATAAAAAGAAAATTGTTATTAATTGTTAAATTCAAATTTTTAAAAATATATTATTATATCAAAAAAAAAACAACTCAAAAACAAATTGAAAAATGTGCATCATTTGTAACATCTGTACATCAAAAATTGGCAAAGTGTCTGAAAAAGTGCTCCAAACGAGTTTACCCTTGCAATCTATGTGCGTTTTAGTGAAACACTGTTATATTCGCCTTGCAGTATTATAAAAAAAAAAATGTGTAAATAATATAATTACTGCAATAAAAGATAATTTTTTAAAATTTGAAATTAGGGCACGCTGCCATTATTTGATGTTCATACACATTTTTCCCTTTAAGACATTCGCACAGATTCCATATTGTAACAAAAATAAAAAGAAAGAGAAAAAATAAAAGTAAAAAGAATTTCGTTGATGACTGCTTGTTTATCCCCCAACTCTTTCATAAATATAGAATATTATGCATATTATATAAATGTTGTCGCCATTAAGTATACAATAGAATTTACTTTAGTAAGATTAATTGACACTCGCACGTCATCTACGCCTAATTAGGTAATCTATACTGGTCAATTTTGTCAAAGGTACCCGTGTTCTTACGTTTGGGTGTACTTAGTATTTAAACTATTCTCTCTACAATCAACATCAGATATTTCTTAATTAAAGTTTGACAAAACGAGACAATATAATATTTTTTATACAAGATGAGAAGAAATACGTTACTTACACTTTCTGTTTTCGTGTAAATAAAAGAGAGAGTCGTAAGAATATTGCCCAAAACGGAAAACAAACGGGATGTGAAGCTCGGAGATTGGAGAATTGTCGTATACCTTTTATCATGATTAATGGTTTCGCAACAAAATTTCGAGACCTGCCTCACTTCATCAAATAATTATGTAATATTTCATGTTATACAAATGACGTAAGAGAAAGAAGACTTGAATTTTCCCGATAAATCGAAAATCAGAATATACTTCAAATTTATGAGATAGTAATAAGAAACACTACAAGAGAATAAAATACGATGACAGCACAAGGCCGAAAATTTTAATAATAATAATAAGATAATAATGGAGAAATAATAATAATAAATAATAATGTAAAGAATTGGGAGGAATAATAATAATAATTTGAAATTGAAATACCAAGCTAGTAAATAATGAATGAAATAATGAATAATTAATAATAAGTGAATATAGATTAATTAATAATTAGAATTGAAATAATAAAACCAAATTTGATATAATCAATAAATAAATATGTAAATAAATGTATAGATAAATAATATATGTGAAGTAATGAATAGATTGTATTAAGGTAGAGAATAATAGAAAAGAGAATTGATAAATAAATAAGTGAGAATAATTAATAAATAGAGAAATAAACCAAGAGAGGAAATAGAAATAATAATGAATAGATAAATAAGTCTTTTAGCAGATGGGAGAAACAGCAAACGTACAGGATGACTGCACGCAACCGAATGATATTATGGATGATGAAGAGCTTGGTCCTTAGACTAGGCAAGTTGACGAGAAAGTCCCGAAGAAAGATGAACTCGGAGCAAACATACGAGGAATAACAGATGATGATTGGAATCGATCATTAGACGAGAAGAGATATGGTTTTTGCGAAGAGAGTTCGGATAAACCGGAGATATACTGAGAACAAGAGGCGAAAAAATAAGTATTACATAAGTGAACGACTATGGACACTTTTAAATGCATATTAGATAGAGTGATTAGCATCTTCTAATAGCAACGTAGCTGCTTGTCTTCTTTCATTAACACTACACTAAACGCTTGAAAGCACT
The DNA here is from genome assembly GCA_015478945.1 of Trachelipus rathkii. Classification (NCBI taxonomy): domain Eukaryota; kingdom Metazoa; phylum Arthropoda; class Malacostraca; order Isopoda; family Trachelipodidae; genus Trachelipus; species Trachelipus rathkii. The sequence goes on along the minus strand of JABUQX010133049.1, from coordinate 534 downwards.
GACACATACACAAAACTATTTTAGTTATCTTGCCCGATAGATGAAGGCATTGGTGTAAAGAATTAAATTATAGTTGGTTCAATTGATTTCATAGAACTTTACTGCCAGTCCTCGTTTACGGATGTGTTATAATATGACGATATGTTTTATAACTAGTTAAAAACAGTTTTGAAATTGATATCTGCATTATTTTGAAGAGAGAGAAGCGACAGGCTTTGTTTCGGAAAGCTTCCATTTTATCTTTTTTCAGTTCATAACAAACATGTCAAAGACATAAAATTGAAGTAGTAGTTTTATTTCGTATGAAAGACCAACTTATATATATGTATTTCATATGTGTCTATATAATTATTATTAAACTATTGTTAACTAATGTCTAGTGTTTTATAGTTTCAGATGACTTTGTTAATTATATATATAGTTAATGATATAATTGCATATAATAATATAGTGTCAATATATTACATTGTAATTATACAATAATTATTTTTAGTGTATTATTTCAATTGTCTATACAATATTTGATATATTATA
>JABUQX010133048.1:17500-23795 GCA_015478945.1 Trachelipus rathkii | reverse complement strand
CCATTTGCTTCGGTTGTGGGGCAATGCAATGCGCTATTTTTAATGGTTAAAAACGTTTTTAAATAGCGGTTATTCTACCTTTTATGCTTTAAATTGCATCTCTTTTATATTTATTATGTATAATTTTATTTATTTGACCAACTTTCGCAAAAAAAATAAGAAATTTTATCGTAACATTATGAAATTTGCAAAAATAAGTCGGTGCACTGTATCCAATAAATCTATTAACATTTTTTCTCGTCTCTGATATCATATATATATATTATATATATATATTATATATCATTATATATATAAATATAGTATATATATAGTATATAATATATTAATATATATAATTATATATATATATATATTATTATATATATATTATATATCTATATATATATATTTGAACAATTAATGCAATTGGAAATTTTATTGGTTTAACATCCGACATGATAGTCCGGTAATTATAATTTGATAGCTTGATTGAAAATCCCAATAGCAAAATAAGACTCTTTTGAGGGTTGCGCAATTTCTGTACAAAACTGGTAATCTTTAGTGAATTTGCAGCTTAAGTAACATCTGATTTATTAGTAATTACTTAAGTAGAAAATGGTTGGGATTTTAAATTTTGCGCTGTAATAAATGAATTATAATTAATAATAATATAATAAAAAAAAATAACAATTGAACTTTATATACTAATAACCCAAAGGCAATATCTAATAATAATAATATATAAATATATATATATGATACTAAATAATTAGAATAATAATGATAATAAATAATGATATATGTAATAATATAATAGATATAATAATGAATAATAATATAATATTATATTAAATTTAAATAATATAATATAATAATATATGAATATAATAATCAATATAATATATAATAATAAATATATATGAAATATAATATAATCATATATAATATCATTGAATTAATATATACTTATATATAAATATTTAATATATAGTATATAATTATATATTATAATATTATAAAATATATATATAATATACTATATATAATATTATAATAATATAATATAATATATAGATTATATATATATTATTATATAATAATAATATGTATATAATAAAATAAGTAGAGTTTTTGTAAATATGAGAGATGTTCAAACCTAAACTTATCACGTCAAGAAGATGCAGAGGTCAAATATTCTTTGATGACTGTAACAAAAAAACAGAGCATCTATTTTCTTCTATTTCTACTATTTCTACTAATTCTACTTCTAAAAAGTCGCGGTCTTTATTAAGAATGGAACAACACCCTGTATGCGCTATGGAAGAGGATGGAAGTTAAATATTGGAATCGCTAAATGATTAAAAAGTTCATTGTTCTGTCAAAAAATATTAACGAAGCATGATATTGGATTAAATTTTACTTTGCTTTTTCATTATTATTTTTTTGAGATGAAAAAATAAAGTTGTCCAATTACAAACATGGCTAGGGTTGATTTTCGATTGAGTATATTTTGTTAATACTATGTAAGTGGATGTTTTAAGTTTTTCACATGGTTAATTTGTTGAATTAAGTTAAATTGAACTTTTATGTCAGCGATTACACTCATACGTGTATAGTCCCACCTCTTACAGTAGGAGTGTCTGTAATACTTATTATTAAACTAATGCAACTGTAAATACTAGGTGTTTTTATGTTTATTGTTTATATTATATACTAGTATAATTAAGATCCAGATTAGGCGATGCACATAGTTGAAAAAACTACGATAGCTAAAAAAAAAAGACATTTTTGGAATCAGGAGCAAATTTTAGTTGCGAAAAGTCCCCCTCAAACATAAAAAATAAAAGCAATAAAATAATTCATAATTTAATACTTGTCATTGAATCGTGGTCTGACAATTGATTTACGAGCGAGGTTGAACTATCATTCTTTGTGATTCGTTTTGCAGATTACTGTGCAAGAGATTATATCTATATAGCTATATATATATTATTATTATATTATATATATATATAATATATAATATATTATAATATATATATTATATTATATATAAGTATATATTTCTTATATTATATTGTTAGTTAGGTTTAGGTAGGTAGGGTGATGTGTATTAATAGTATAGTTACGCTCAGCAATTTTTTTAAATCTAAGTAATGAATAAATTCTTGAAGATCTCTTGGTGCAGCATGTTTTTTTTTTTATTTTTTTATTTTTTTTTATTTTTTATTTTTTTTTTTAAAAAATACAATCCGAGTTAAATAATAATAATAATAATAATACATTATATATACTTAAGTGAGGTTAATGTAGAGTTACTTAGTTTAACATACGATTTGAACTTTTTTTCCTCATCTCTCATATTTATAAGAGGGTGAAGCTGTAATACTAAGTTTCATTGATTTAGGCATTTTCACTTATTTTTTGGGAATGGTTCGATTCATCATCGAAGTGTATCTGGGAGGTGAGGAGGATCATCAAAAGCATGATATAGTTGGGTAGTATTGTGTTAAACGGTAAGCTGGGGAAAAACTAACAAGCTCCTCTATTGTTTAGAATGCAATAATTGTCAACATTATTTCTGCTGTTGTAATATAGTAAGATTGTAAATTAGTTTGCTATTAAAATCTTTTTTATTTATGTTATTTTATTTATTTTGTACTTTTCATAATTAAAATTGTGTTCGTGTTCATAATGTTTGCAATTTTCGTTGTGCTGTCGTAGTTTTTTTAACTTGTGCGTCGCCATGTGACGGCTGATCCTAGTATAGCATTGTTATATAATATATATATTTTATATAATCTATTTATATTATAATAAATTTTATATTATATATATATTATATAGTATATATTATATAATATAGATATTATATAATATTATTATATAGTATATATATATTATATATTTATTATATAGTATTATGTATTGTAATAGATTTTTATATTATAGTATAATAATTTAGTAAATATTAATATTCGATACACATATAGGTCTTATAATAATTAATATTTATTATATTATATATATATATTATTATATATAGTATAGATATATATAAATATATATATATATATATATATATTATATATATTATTATATTAATATAATATATAATAAATAATAATCTAATTACATTTATAATATATAATATTTTTATTATATATATATTTTATATATGTTTAAATATATGAAAATTGTCTAATTATGAATGAAATCAAATATAATATATATTTTATCTTATATCGAATTATAATTAAATATATGAAAATTGTCTAATTATGAATGAAATCAATTACGTATTATGCTTATTCTTGTGCTCCTATATATACTTAGCAGGGAACACTGATTTTTTGAATTTGTTGCATACAGAATTATAAACCTTGTAAAGATTCATTTCTTATGCCGAAATACAAATTAACTGTAGAATCACTGTACGTTTGTGCTTACCTTTTTTTTAAAGAAATGAATTTCATGCTATAACGATGTCTAATTATAATAGATATGCTGTATGTATTTAAATAATATTAGTATTATTAATTCATTCACAACTGTAATAAAATTAAATGCCTTCTTTAGTTTGATTGGAGTTGTTAAACTTTGGTAAGCACTTTATTTATTTATCTATTATTTATTTATTTATTTATTTACTTATTTATTTAGTTATTTATTTATTTATTTATTTTATTGATTTGGGCCTTTTGAATTAAGTTTGATTTGTATTTAATCTCTTGTAAATTGTTTACAGTATTTTGCCATTATTTTGCTGCTGTGTCTATTAAAATAAAATACGGTGATGCGGCAAGTGAGTAAATATTCATGAGCTATACAGTAGTATGTATATATTGAAGAAATCCTATCACATAATCATTAACATTTAAGGTATTTTAATAGTACTTATATAATGTTAATTGAATAAAGTCTAAAGTCTATTATTATTATTATTATTATTATTTGTGTGTATGTGTGTGTGTGTGTGTGTGTGTGTGTGTGTGTGTGTTTGTGTGTATGTGTGTGTGTGTGTGTGTGTGTGTTTTATGTGTAGGTGTGTGTGTGTGTGTTATTACTGCTACCAGAGGGATGCATATTGTGTGTGTGTGTGTGTGTGTGTTACTGTGTGTGTGTGCCTCTGTGTGTGTGTGTCTGTGTGTGTGTGTATGTGAGTGTGTCTTATTATTATTATTATTATTATTATTATTATTATTATTATTATTATTATTATTATTATTATTATTATTATTATTATTATTATTATTATTATTATTATTTCTTCATCATTATTGTTATAATTATTATTATTGTTATTATCATTGTTGATGTCGCTATAAGTAATTGCATTATAGTAGATTATGCTGAGTTATATAAGTAATTTATTTTAGGGCAATTGATTAATCTTATTCTTCTATTTATTTTAGGCTTAAAAAATTTTAATATCTTTTCAAATCTTTGAAACAAGTTAAAGCTTTTCTTCATTTATAGATATACACTCAGTTTTTTTCCATATATTATTGGAACTGTTTTTTTATTAGTAGAAATGTTTCTCATTGTAAGAATTTCGGGACAAGACAGACTTTTAGCCGTCAATTTTCTGTTTATTTAATAAGATTCAAAAGGAAGAAATTAAAAAGAAAAAAAAAATCTGCGAAGTAATTTAAAATTTTATATTTTTGGGGGTTTAACATTTTCAAATTAATAATTCCATTGAGTAGTAAAATTTTAAAGATTATTATTATTATTATTATTATTATTATTATTATTATTATTATTATTATTATTATTATTATTATTATTATTATTATTATTATTATTATTATTATTATAATTATTATTATTATTATTATTATTATTATTATTATTATTATTATTATTATTATTATTATTATTATTATTATTATTATTATTATTATTATTATTATTATTATTATTATTATTATTATTATTTTTTTTTTTTACCGTTTTATATTAAAAATCGAGGAAAACGAGGATTTAAAAGTTTTTGAATATAAAGTTTTTGAATAAGATATTTTATACTTCTTTTTAAAAAAAAAATACAAAGAAAAGTCTGTAATTACTGGTGATGCAGAAATTTTTGTCTCATTTCAAAAATTTGGCATCCATAAACACGAAATTAGTATTGGTATTATTTTATTAAAAAAAAAATGACAATTGTGGTTGGAATAATAATAATAATAATAATAATAATAATAATAATAATAATAATAATAATAATAATAATAATAATAATAATAATAATAATAATAATAATAATAATAATAATAATAATAATAATAATAATAATAATAATAATAATAATAATAATAATAATAATAATAATAATAATAATAATAATAATAATAATATCAATAATATCAATAATAATATCTGTTGCCCTCAATTTTTTTTATATTATATTATTTATGTCAACATAGTTTCTTGGAGATAATAATTTACATTATTATTATTATTATTATGTATGTATGTGTGTGTGTGTGTGTGTATTATTCTTTTTCTCTCTATAATTAATGTGTGTGTGTGTGTGTGTGTATTATTATTATTATTGATATTATTATTATTATGTATGTATTATTATTATTATTATTATTATTATTATTATTTATTATAAGTAGTAGTAGTAGTAGTAGTAGTAGTAGTAGTAGTAGTAGTAGTAGTAGTAGTAGTAGTAGTAGTAGAGTAGTAGTAGTAGTATTTTTATTAATATTACTATTATTATGATCATTATTATTAGTGTTAGAATATAATTTTTATTAATATTATTATGATTAGCCTATTATCGTTATTATTATTATTAGTTATTATTATTATTAATATTAATATTATTATTATTATTATTATTATATTATTATTATTATTATTATTATTATTATTATTATTATTATTATTATTATTATTATTATTATTATTATTATTATTATTATTATTATTATTATTATTATTATTATTATTATTAGTATTATTATTATTAGTATTATTGAAATTGTTATTATTACTGTTTGTATATTTATTTTCTGACAATAAAAAAATTTTAAATATGAAATGATAAATGCAGTTTTCTGGCTTGCAATATATGTGTTTATTTTATTATTTATTTAAATAATTTAAAAATAATTTATTTATATTTTAAAATTATTTTTTTGTGTATTCCTTAAAATATATTTTTATATATTTTAAAATTTTATTAATTGTAAAGTCATTTTAATTACATATTTTTTTTAAAAAAAAATTGATTAAGTTCGAAAAATATTAATTTATTTGAATATTTTAAATCTACGGTTTTCGAAACGAATATTTCATT
>JABUQX010133048.1:7500-10000 GCA_015478945.1 Trachelipus rathkii | reverse complement strand
GGGGGATTATTTATTGTTGATTTGGGGGGTTTTAATATCTTTTTAATGAGAATGTTATTGGAAGGTATCAGTTGTATGTGTTTCGGAATAAGTTTTTTTATGTTGTTTGTGTTAATGTTTGGAATGGGTATGTATGTTTGTGTTGTTTGTTTTTTTATGTTGGTGTGATAATAAGTTTTTTTAGCTTTTTTGTATGCTGTTTGTATTACATGGGGTGGGTATTTTAGTTTTTCAAACTTTTGTTTTAGGTAGGTAGTTTCTGTACTGAGGTGTGAGGGGGAGCAAATTTTAAATGCACGAAGGTAAAGGTTAGTGAGTGTAGCTAATTTTGTGTTGTGTGTGTGAGCGGAGTACCAATGAATATATACCACTTCGGCCCATCATTTCAAATATTAACAGCAACACCTACAAACTTTCTCAATGGCTAACACAACAACTAAAACCCTTATTAGGTACAATCTCCAATTCTCATTTAAAAAACACAGAAGATTTCACAAACAAAATTTCTCACATTAACACTAAAACACACACTTTTGTTAGCTACGACGTAGTCTCTCTCTTCACCTCTGTCCCAATCCCACATCTACTCGAACTCCTAACTAAATACATTAACGATAACAACATATCTCTCTCATTCCCGTTTCCTATCATTAAACAACTCATTCTACTCACGCTACAACACAATTTCTTCCAATACGACCAACATTTTTACAAACAAACCCAAGGACTGAGCATGGGATCCCCCCTTTCACCCATGCTCAGCAACATATACATGGAACTTATCGAACACTACTTCATTCTCCCCAATCAACTTCTTTCCGGTTGCGTTTGGCTCAGGTACGTCGACGATGTCTTCGTTGCTGTGCCGAATGCAACCAACCCACATAACATTTTAAACTTTATTAACACTATACACAATGACATACAATTTACTATAGAAACTGCAACAAATAACACAATCCCTTTCTTAGACACCCTCGTAATATCCGACCATAACATAAAACCATCATTTACAATATACAGAAAACCTACATCTAACCCTACATATATTCATTGGTACTCCGCTCACACACACAACACAAAATTAGCTACACTCACTAACCTTTACCTTCGTGCATTTAAAATTTGCTCCCCCTCACACCTCAGTACAGAAACTACCTACCTAAAACAAAAGTTTGAAAAACTAAAATACCCACCCCATGTAATACAAACAGCATACAAAAAAGCTAAAAAAACTTATTATCACACCAACATAAAAAAACAAACAACACAAACATACATACCCATTCCAAACATTAACACAAACAACATAAAAAAACTTATTCCGAAACACATACAACTGATACCTTCCAATAACATTCTCATTAAAAAGATATTAAAACCCCCCAAATCAACAATAAATAATCCCCCCTGTTTATACAAAATACCATGTAATACCTGCAATAAAAACTACTTTGGTCAAACCATAGACTTCAAAAGACGCAAAAGCCAACACACACACGAACAAAACTCCGCACTTACTCAACATAGATTAATACATAACCACCAAATCAACATCAATAACATGAAACATATCAGATACATACAAGATAGCAACAAAAGAAAAATTGCCGAATCATTTTGTATATACAACCTTCCCAACTATAATAGAGGCTTTGGAGATTACGCTATAGATACAATGCATAATACAGTCATGCTGTCGTCACCCTACTACAAAAGTCTACTTACAAACCAACAAACCAATTAAAGAAGTCACTTTAAGAAATTTCCATCCCGAATGCAGTCTACTACAGTATCTGAAGAGGTCAGGATTGACGAAAGCTCATACGTGGTCTTGTATATATGTATATAATATATATAGTTTTATAAATATGTATTTTTTTAAAAAAAGTTTTATGTGAAGTAAAGTGTTTTTAAAATATAAGTGCATTTTAACACCTTTATTAGAAACCTATCTTGTGTTTTTATATATATATATATATATATATATATATATATATATATATATATATATATATATATATATATATATATATATATATATATATATATATATATATATATATATATATATATATATAGGCCCTGTTATGTTTTAAGACTCCATCAGTTTTGATTTTTTTTTTGTTTTTTTTTTAACATATTGCTAGTATATGATACTAACAATGAATTTCAGTGGTGATGGACATGATTCAAAAGTTAGAAATATTTTAAATAATTATTTAAAAATCACATTTATATCAATAAAATTTTAAAAAATGAAATATCCTCGAAAAGTAAAGACTTAAGGCGTTTTTGATTTGGCAAGAATTCTTCTAAACGGAAGAAGTTCTTCACTTTCTCATTTGATTTGTCAATATTCTTTCAAACGGAAGTAAATTTCCTAGCGAAATCAGGAATTTTTCTTCCATCCACAAGGTTGCTATTTTTCGTTCTTATTCGTTCTTAATTTTATTCTTGAGTTTGTGACGTCACATGAAATCGTAAAAAAATGTTTTTT
>JABUQX010133047.1:17500-19426 GCA_015478945.1 Trachelipus rathkii | reverse complement strand
CATTTTTACTTCGTTCAGTATCGTTGGGTGTTTAACCGTTTTCGCATTATCATTGAAACGCTTTCGCGTTTTCGTGCGCCGCTTCATATATATATATATATATATATATATATATATATATATATATATATATATATATATATATATATATATATATATATATATATATATATATATATATATATACTATATATATAATATATATTATATATATATATATATATATATATATATATATATATATTATATAAGTTATAATGTATGAAATGTCACATTCACATAGCATAGTATGCATATGGGATGCCCAATGTTGCGTAAACGCATCAAAATATTTTATGGGATGCCCAATGTTGCGTGAACGCATCAAATTTTTTTTCCCAATTTTTTAGTAAAATATGGAGGACATTTTATATATAAAATACATAGCTGAATAATTTGAACATTACAAATACCATCAGTTTACGCGATCATGACATAATATATTCATTATTATGCTTCAACTGCTTGCTTTACCTTCGTTTGTTACATGCCATGTTGCTTGTAGAAAATGTTTAATTTCAAAATCATTCCAAAATACATCCTATAGCAGAATAGACAAGTAATACATCAGAAACACTCGCCACACAATCTGTGAAGACATTGAATTTTGATTGATACCAAATTGAAGCCTCGTGTGACTTACAAGTTTAAAGAAGAAAAGCCAATTTTGGTGTTGCGTGAACGCATCAGTGGGCATAAATGGGTTAACTATTTCATCATCAATTACGATTTGCCCTGATTCATTCAAAGATAATTGATCTTTTAAAATATTATATAAAGCTATTCCTGATTTACGCACTCTAATAGGTAAGCTCTCCTCTAGGATATTTTTAAATTTATCTTCATTTTTCACTTCAAGTTTTGCTTCATTAGGCTTATTTGCATCATCGGATATCGGATTACGTATTGATGGATGTAGATGCAAGTCTTTAAGATCTATCAATTTTTGTATGGCATCTTGGTATAAGATGCGTTTCTCATTGATGTTAATGTCTGAACTTAATATCCTGTACACTTCTTTCTCGTAATTGGTTATCTGATCAACTTTAGGATCATATAAGCTATGAGGTAGAGGTTGCTGAAAAGATAATGAGTCGTTCACAATATAAGGATTCTGTTGGTGCAACTGTTGTTGATGTGAAAGTGGTTGTGTCAATGCATTATTATTAGTAATATCGTATATTGGGGTTGTGATTGTGGATTTTGCACAGTGTGCGGTAATAACTGGTCATATAGAGATCGTGAATGATGATTCTGTGGAATTGAATTCTGTACAGATGCTGTATTATTATACTTCATTTTCTCATACTCATTATATGGAAGTACAGCAACCATCTTCATCATGGGGACATCCACTTAGTTATCAGTGGAGCTGTAACGGAGAAGAGTAATGGCAGGAATACGCCTCCTCCTTTCTGTAGTAACTTTTTATTTTTCAGATTTTTAATGTTGAAGGAGAGTTTTTTAATGATGTTTCTATAATTAGCTTTACCTTCTGAGGTCTGTTTATAGGAACATTTCCTTTTATAAGATTTAAACAGACTTCACACACACGAATTTCTCATCCTCACTAATTAGTTTACGTTTTTCAAATGGTTTCAAATTTTTTTACAAGAGGTAAATACTTTGCAACTTGAGCACTCATTAGGTATGTATACAGTTTCTATCTCATAGGGAAAATGGTGCAGACCTTACTCTGGCACACGTGTTTTTTGGAGTGAAGTTCACATCAAACCGTGAGGGATCAGTAACCTCTTTATACTTTTAGAACTCTTTCTTTTGAAGGGAAACATTTGAGTTGTCAATACACATTAATTTGACTTATGTCTCTTCTCTGTCCAAACAACAATATGTGTGTTTTAAGAAACACTTCGCATATGCTTGCTT
>JABUQX010133047.1:10000-12500 GCA_015478945.1 Trachelipus rathkii | reverse complement strand
TTCAAGTAATATTTTTTTAGGCAAAAAATATATTACCAAAAGAAGTGCTGGGCAATTCAAATATTGCAGAAACATCTTAGTGAAAATAGGAGCGAAGCCGGAGCCAGAGCCGGAGTCGGAGATGGAGGTGGATCCTGGGTATATTTTTTATCAAGAAATCTTTTTCTAGGTAAAAAAAATGTTATTAAAGAAGTGCTTTGAAAACAATTTTCATATGGGTGCAGACCTTAGTCGAGCCGGAGCCGCGAGCAGGAGCCGGAGCCGGAGCTGGAGCCGAACAATCTTAAAATGATCTTGTGTATAAATTTTTCAAAAAAACATTTTTTAGCGTGTGAAAAATATATATTACCAAAGAAGTGCTGGACATTTAACAAATAGTGCAGAAAACCAACTATTCTGAAATGTGAAGCGAAGCCGGAGCTGGAGCCGGAACCGGATGCTGAATTATAAATTTTTTCAAACAATATATTTTTAAGTGAAAAATATTGATACAAAAGAAGGGGCTGAAACAATTTACCCAAATAGTGCCGAAACCTTAAGTCGGAGCCGGAACCCAGAGCCGGAGCCGGAGCCGGTGCCGGATCCTGGGAAAAAAAATTTCTTTCAAAAAAATTTTTTTAGGTGAAAAGTATATTACGAAAGAAGTGCTGGAAAATTTACAATAGTGCAAAATCTTAGTCGGAGCCGAAGCCGGAGCCGGAGCAGGAGCCGGAGTGGATAATAAATTTTTTTAAAAAAAATTATTTTTTTAGGTAAAAATATATTACCAAGAAGTGCTGGACAATTTAAAATAGTGCAGAAACCTTAGTCGGAGCCGGGGCCGGGGCCGGGGCCGGGCCGGGGCCGGGCCGGGGCCGGAAGCCGGAGCCGAAGCAAACGCGAGCCGATGCAGCGAGCAAGAGGGTCGCAAGTCGAGCTTGCATAAATTTTTATTAGGAAATATTTTTTTAGATGAAAAAATTTATTTGCCAAAAGAAGTGCTGAACAGTTTTCAAATAGTGCAGAATCCTTAGTCGGAGCCGGAGCCGGAGCAGGAGCATTGGTATAATTTCTTTCAAGAAAATTTTTAGGTGAAAATATCAATACCAAAAGAATGCTTCAACAATTTTATCAAATAGTGCATAAACCGGAGCTGGAGACTGAGCCGGAACCGGAGCCGGAGCGATTCGGAGCCGGAGCCAAAGTCTGAGTAAAATAGTTATGTGAAGAGTTTGGTGGAATATATATATATATATATATATATAATATAATATTATATATATTATATTATATAATATAATATATATATTATATATATATATATATATATATATATATATATATATATCTTATATATATATATATATATATATATATATATATATATATATAATATTATATATATATATTTAAAATATATATACAATTATTAAATAATATATATATATATATATATAATATATAATATATATATATATATTATATATATATATACTATATATATATATTTTTATATATATATATATATATATATATATATATATATATATATGAGAATAAATGTTTTTACAGTCTGAAAAGGAAAATAAAATTTCAAAAAAGTTTTTCGCGTTTTTCTTAAATTTCAGTTTTTTGAAACATATTCTGACCAAAAAAAGTAAGTGAAAGGAAAAAAAAGTTTTATGCCCATGAAATTTGGTAAAAACCTTAAATATGTACATATAAACAGGTTGATGTTTTCATTCGTACTCAGTTTGAATGTAAGGTGGTGTCACGAATACTTGACTTGTTACAATTCAACCATTAGAAAAAGTTCATAGAGCTTCTCTAGATTGTCGAATAAATTTTTTTGTTTATTAAAAATGAAATTTAGTATCAGTGTGTAAACATATCTCATTAGTACGCTAAAATCGGTGTGTTTATAGGCTAAAAGGCCATTGAATATCTGGAAAAAATTCTAGATTTTAGTGACATTTTTGTTGGAAGAAAGTCAAAAATCCAAAATCTTTACACCCCCACCAGAAAAGTTTTTTTTGTTTGTTATTTTTTTATAAAATAAAAGATGCAAAAAATTATTCATCAAAGAACGTCTTCTTTCAATAGATTTTATTAAATTGGATTTTTTTGATAGAGTGTCCATAAATTCACAGAATGGGGCTTCAAACCCCTGCTGGGCTACACGTATTCTTTCTAGGGTGCTCCTGGGGTTACAATAGCAACCAAGCAACGTCAGCAACAAGGGCACAAACATGTTTGTTGAAACAAATTTCAATAATAAGACGAAAAAAATTTCCACTCGCGCCAGGACTTCGAACACCGACAACCCATTGTCTATCGCCGTTAGACATGTACATTAGCTCTACCACTAGTCCCGATCCACCCCCCAAAAATAAAGGGCATCTCGGAAGTTTTTCAAAAATCTTCTGCTTCGATATCACTTGCTTTGAAACTCTAATACTTATTTAAATCCACAGAAGGGTTGTTGTAACCCCTTCTGGGGCCACACGGCCATTCTATGCTG
>JABUQX010133047.1:0-5000 GCA_015478945.1 Trachelipus rathkii | reverse complement strand
GTTTATATATATATATATATATATATATATATAATATAATAATATATATATATATGTAACTATTCATACATCCTTAAAAACTTACGTTGGAGAGCATTCTCTGCAAATATAGATGTTAAAGCACTAAAGAGTTAATAATATATAATATAATAATATAACATAGTCCGCCAGTGCATGCAGCAACTAATAACATATATAATAATAACAATATAATAATAATAATATAATAATATATATATATTAATATATATATATATAATAATAATAATATATGTAACTCATAATAATATATATAACACTATGTATATGTAATATCTCTTATATATACTACTATATATAATAATATCATATCTTCTTCTTCTTTATATAATATATTAGGTTTCCCTGTAGCTTTAGAGGTTGAAATTGAAATATAAGAGATAGAAGATATATATATATATATATATAAATAATATATTTCTATATATATATATATATATATATATATATATATATATATATATATATATATATACAATTTATATATTATATATATATATATATAGTATATTTATATATATATATATATATATATATATATATATATATATATATATATATAATAATATGTATCTTTTACGTATCTCTTCTATATATTATATATAATATACTTTATATATATATATATATATATATATATATATATATATATATATATATATATATATATATATATATGAGTAGTAATAATCACAAAAGGGAACCCAAGAGTGGTATCAGGGCCATCTGAGCGCTCCGAGGGAGGGGTAAGGCATCAGCCCTTCGGGCTGAGGCCCAAAGCCCGCTTGCGAGGGGGGATCACCCCGAAGGGGTATAAGCGGGCATTACCCCTCCGAAGGAGGAGTAAGGCATCAGCCCTTCGGGCTGAGGCGCAAAGCCCGCTTACACGCCTTCGGGGTGATCCCTCCTCTCAAGATTCACACCCTTTCAAGGGCGCATCCCCCTGGGTTTTCTCTCGGAAGGTAATGTGTTGCTTTAGATACTCTTGGTTAATGAAAAGTGTTTATTCGTAAGTTAGGTACGTTATGTTAAATATTACTATGACAATGTGAAAATAACACGGATTTGTTAGAGAAATGATGAGTTTTTGTAAGATATTACAGTGTTAATTGACGATGATGTGTTAGAAACGTGAGCCTAGGTTAAGTTTTTGTTGGGTAATGTTAGGTTTGCCCTAGAATTTTGGTCTATGTTTATTCATAGGTCAAATGATGTTATACTCGAAACGAGTGACACTTTGATGAAGATAGTGTCAATTCATAGTTCAAGATGTTGGTATCTTTGATAGATTGGTCACTTTGTTAAGGGATTTTGTTAGATAATATGGCTTTACCTGTTGCTGATATGCGAGAAAAGTGGGAACATATCGAGTATTGTATGACCTGTTAGCTACTTTACCTTTGATAAGTAGGGAATTTTCAGGATGTTAGCTGATTATTCATACGCGAGGTATGTTAGGTTTGCCTTTGTACATTATATTCTTAGTTACGGTTATGATATGATAGCTTTATATGCTGAAACTTTGTTGGTTAAGCATATATTCGTAGGTCAGTATATAAAGAACTTATTTTTATGTTATGTTTATCCAAAATGATACTCGAAATATGACTTGAATCAATAGTTCAATAGATCACAGGCAGGTGGGATGGGTAGGGGACTGCAGGGATGGGTGGTTTGATTTACTGATTTACAGATTTACTGCTTTAAAATCAGTAAACTATTACGCTTTACTGTGATATTTTATTCAAAGAACTTATTTTTATGTTATGTCAGGATAAAATTTTGTTATTTTTTGTTATGTTTGGTTAAAACTTTGTTATGTTTGCAATTATTCGCTGGGGATTATGATATTTAGACGAGGTTATGATGAATTTTTGTTAAATATTACGGTTGATGTAAAAAATTTGTTACGTTAGCATTATATTCTTTGTCAGTATGATGATTAGACAGGTTTATGCTAAATTTTTGTTAAATATTACGATGTTAATGTAAAATTAACATTGATATGTTAGAGATATGCTTGAAAAAGTGTGAATAGGTTACGTTTTGTACGAAGTGTTAGGTACTTTACTGCTGTTAAGTGCAGAAGTTTGTTAATGTTAGTAGTTTATTCGTACGTATGGTGTGTTAGGTTTGTCGTTGTACATTATATTCTTAGTTCAGGTTATGTTATGTTAGCTTTATTAATGCAAAAACGTTGTTACGTTAGCATATATTCGATGGTTAGTATATAAAGAACTTATTTTTGTGTTATGTTTGGATAAAACTTTGTTATGTTTACAGTTATTCGTTGGTCTGTATGATAATTAGACAAGATTATGATAAATTCTTGTTAAATATTACTGTGTCAATGTAAAATTAACGTTAATATGTTAGAGATATGCTTGGAAAAAGTATGAATAGGTTACGTTTTGTATGCAATGTTAGTTACTTTACAGGTGTTAAGTGTGGAACTTTGTTAATGTTGACTGTTTACGTTCATGCGTAGTTCCGTGTTAGGTTTGTCTTTTTGCATTATTTTCTTAGTTCATATGATGCAGCTATGTTAGCTTTATTAATATGAAAACATTGTTATGTTAGCATATATTCTTGATTAGAATATAAAGAACTCATTTTGTGCTATGTTTATCCGAAATGATACTCGAAATGCGACGTAAATCAATAGTGTTAATGTAAAATTAACATTGATATGTTAGAGATATGCTTGAAAAAGTGTGAATAGGTTACGTTTTGTACGCTGTGCTAGGTACTTTTAGTGTTGTTAAGTATGGAACTTTGTTAATGTTAGTAGTTTATTACGTGCGTAAGGTATGTTAGGTTTGTCATTGTGCATTATATTCTTAGTTCTGGTAGTGCTATGTTAGCTTTATTAATGTGAAAACAATGTTACGTTAGCATATATTCGTTGGTTAGTATATAAAGAACTTATTTTGTGTTATGTTTATCCGAAATGTAGTACTCGACATGTGACCTGAATCATTAGATCAGAAGATAAAGGTGTGGACAGGGATGGGTGTAAGGGGCATACCCCTCCGAAGTGGTTTGGTTTACTGATTTACTGATTTACTGCTTTAAATTCGGTAAACTATTACACTTTACTATGATATTTTATTCAAAGAACTTATTTTTATGTTATGTTTGGATAAAACTTTGTTATTTTTATGTTATGTTTGGATAAAACTTTGTTATGTTTGCAACTATTTGCTGGGGATTATGATATTTAGGTAAGGCTATGATAAATTTTTGTTAAATATTACTATGATAATGTAAAAACTTTGTTACGTTAGCCTATAGTCGTTGGTCTGTATGATAATCGGTCAAGGTTATGATGCATTTTTTGCTAAATGTTACTGTGTCTTTGTAAGATTAACGTTAATATGTTAGAGATATGCTTGAAAAAGTAAGAATAGGTTACGCTTTGCATGCAATGTTAGTTACTTTACTGGTGTTAAGTGTGGGATTTTGTTAATGTTATTGACTTGAAATTCGTGTGTAAGTTGTGAATTCCAGGTTTGTCTTTGTACATTATTTTCTTAGTTCATGTTACGTTATGTTAGCTTTATTGATGTTGAAACTTTATTACGTTAGAGTATATTCGTTGATCAGTATGATAATCGGACAATGTTATGATACATTTTTTGCTAAATGTTATTGTATCAGTGTAAGATTAACGTTAATATGTTAGAGATATGCTTGAAAAAGTAAGAATAGGTTACGCTTTGCATGCAATGTTAGTTACTTTACTGGTGTTAAGTGTGGGATTTTGTTAATGTTAACAGTTTATTCGTGTGTAAGTTCTGTTAGGTTTGTCTTTGTACATTATTTTCTTAGTTCATGTTACGCTATGTTAGTTTTATTGATGTGGAAACTTTGTTACGTTAGCATACTTTCGCTGCTCTGTATGATAATTAACCAATGTTGTGATAAATTTTAGTTAAATGTTACTGTGTCAGTGTAAGATTAACGTTAATATGTTAGAGATATATGCTTGAAAAAGTATGAATAGGTTACGCTTTGCAGGCAATGTTAGTTACTTTACTGGTGTTAAGTGTGGAACTTTGTTAATGTTAACAGTTTATTCGTGTGTAAGTTCTGTTAGGTTTGTCTTTGTACATTATTTTCTTAGTTCATGTTACGCTATGTTAGTTTTATTGATGTGGAAACTTTATTACGTTAGAGTATATTCGTTGATCAGTATGATAATCGGCCAAGGTTATGGTAAATTTTTTGCTAAATATTGCTGTGCCAGTGTAAGATTAACGTTAATATGTTAGAGTTATGCTTGATAAAGTGTGAATGGATTATGTTTTTGTATGTCTTGTTAGTTACTTTTACTGTTGATAAGTTTGGACCTTTGTTAATGTTAGCAGTTTATTCGTGTGTAAGTTGTGTTAGGTTCGTCTTTGTACATTATTTTCTTAGTTCATGTAATGATATGTTGGCTTTATTGATGTGAAAACTTTGTTACGTTAGCATACTTTCGCTACTCTGTATGATAATTACACAAGGTTATGGTAAATTTTTGTTAAATATTACCATGTTAATGTAAAATTAACATTGTTATGTTAGAGACATGCTTGACAAGGTGTGAATAAGTTACGTATTTGTATGCTATGTTAGTTACTTTACTGTTGTTAAGTGTGGAACTGTTAACATTAATAGTTACTTCCTGTTTAAAATTATTAATTAGGTTTGTCGTTGTGGGCTATGTTCTTAGTTCAGATGATGCTAAGTGTAGCTTTATTAATGTGAAAACTTTGTTACGTTAGCATTATACTCATTCTTTGAATAAAGAACTTGATTTTTATGTTATGTTTATCCAAAATGATACTCGAAATGTGACTTGAATCAATAGATCAATAGATCAATGGATCACGGATGGACAAGGAGGGTGGAGGGATGGTGGTTTGATTTACTGATTTACTGATTTAGGGTATGTAAGACACATTAATTTTTAGTAA
>JABUQX010133046.1:0-18889 GCA_015478945.1 Trachelipus rathkii | reverse complement strand
TATATATATATATATATATATAAGATATATATATATATATATATATATATATATATATATATATATTTATTCTCATAATCTCAATCTTTACTATACACAACCGATCAAAATATTATTATTATTATTATTATTATTATTATTATTATTATTATTATTATTATTATTATTATTATTATTATTATTATTATTATTATTATTATTATTATTATTATTATTATTATTATATCAGCTATATATGTATATAAACATAACAAACCTAACATAACACACACACACACACACACACACACACACACACACACACACACACACACACACACACACACACACACACACACACACATTTCTATATTATCGCAAAGGTTGATAATAAATAGAGGTAATAAAATAAATTTGTTATTTACATTTTATTATTCAGAATATTTGTACATAGAAAACATTAAACATTGTACAATAAACATAGATGGATATTTATAATATATTAAATGGAGATTAAAGTACCCTTAAACCCATAGGATGCTGTTCGAAAAGAATTTTTGATAGAAAACCGCTTATCAGCTGTATGTTGCATCATCTTGGTCCCGGATACAATACTAACACCTCCATATTTTCCGGGCTGAAAAGTTGTAGTAGGAATACTATAGCATAACCCTCCTCTGTTACTCCCGTGTAAATTAGCATTAGGATTCTGTGATTCGTCTATTCGAGCTGCCTTTTTATGAGGCAGGTCATCGTTTCGTGCATCATCTCCATCGACATTATCCAATTGTATTTCATTCATTGCTTTCACTGTAACATCATGGTTTTTGATATCATCATACAATGACTCATCATGGCCTGTACTATTTTCAGAACTATGATCATACACCAACTTTAACAGTTTTTCAAAATTGATAGTATCTTTTGTATCTTTATTGATTGTAAGGCCTTTGGCTTTTACAATATATTTTATATTTCCATCAGCGGTTCTTATTCTAACAGCATAAGACTTTGGCCCAGTACACACAAAGGAATCACCGTAGGCCCCAGGACCGTAATCTGCTATTTCATCTGTTAGTTCACCTAAAAAGTTTCCTGTTTCAATAACTTCATCGTTTTCTCCAGCGACAAAAATACAAGAGTCTGTATCGCAGTACAATGCCCTTTGTTTGACTTTGTTAAGTAACTCGTATAATTTTATACGTGCATATGCAGTTGTAAACGATGCGATAGGAATATTTGTAGCAGTTGATGAGCGTTCGGCTAGCGCATTTTTTACAACTGTCACAACATATTTACTGCCTATTGGAATAACGCTAGGGACTTCAATATCGCTTTGGTTTATTAGTTCCCATACTTGTTTATCACTAGTACATACTACATCTTCTCTTGTAGGTGTATTTTGTGCAAATTTTCCCCAAAGAGAATTGAGACACAATTTTGCAATGAATCGCATCCCAGGATTTTTCTTGATATTGTTAATATCAAGTTCGACACCTTCCTTTTCTTTGAAAAGACGGATAAACTCTTTAAGTTTTTCCTCGAAATCAGGATCATCCTCGTGAATATTATTTGGTAGACCTGATGCCTCTGTCTTTATTTTTAGGAAGTGGTTCACATATCCTTCAAATAAAAACTTCTTCTCTTTAAACGACCAAACTTCAAATATTTTAAGTATTTCGTAACCCATCTCTATTGCCAATTGAATTTCAGGTGTTGTGTATACACCTTCAATAGCACGTTCATTCTCATCATGATTGCATTTTGAACTATTATCTTTAACACATTTTACACAGAGTGGAAATATTAGTTTATTTTTGGTTCGTTCAGCGAGGACAGGGATGTATAAGTCTTGAGGAGGAAGAATCTTAATGTAAGCTGCGCCGAAATATTTGTCATTGAGTCCATTCTTGAATGATTCAATGTCTGGTACTTTATCACCTATTAGTTTTTCTGGGGGACCACAAGGGTATTTCATTCGCTTCTGAACATAAGGATAAAGTGATGTATAGTCTAAATACATGATCTTCTGTCCTTTAGTTGGAGGATAGTAATGTACGAAGGGTTCAGTACGGCCTCCAAGCAATGAATTATCAATTATGAGCCTGTTGTTAACAACATCATTACTAAGACGTTGAATATATTCACTGATGCTTATATTTTCATCGGCATGATTAGGATCTTGAATGATCTTGGTCTTTTGTACCTTCCATTCACATTCCCACACACGTATGACATTAAAACCGGCTTCTTTATACCTATCTTCTTGTTTCATGGTGAGATTGTAACGGTCAACAGCCGATACGCTATGCAGCATACCTTTTCCTTTATTACAGCCTTTATGACCGTGCCATGCACAACCATGGTATAAAAATGCTGTTTTCATACCGTTCATATATCCGAACCCGTCAGGGTAAAGCCACTTGTTCTTAATTTTGAACCCTTTCTCTCCACCGTTGCGTGCGTGCCTTATGTTTATATTGTTCAATTTTTCCTGATACATAAGCCAGCGAATTGCTTCATAGGTGAAAGGCTTAGGGTTCTCTCGACCTAGAATAGTAATTTTTTCCTCAGGCATAAACACATTTTTATAAAGTGTAAAACATAAAGATGCAATTGTTGTGTTATTATCTAGGCAATCTATATCAAATTCTTTAATGAAGCTACCCCTAAACTTCTCAAAACATTTTCTTAGTATATTAACATCTTGTGTACAGTACTTTTCACATTCTTCAAAAATATTGTATTCTTTACCTATAAACTTATTATAGTACTCTTCAAATGCTTGCTTTTCATCTGTTGACATTTTTTCCATTTCGAAGAATTTCTTATCTGGAATAGGCCCTTTATAATTCAAGGTGCTTTCATTTAAAAATGTATAGGGAAAGAAACCCTTGGAATTGTCTTTTTCACAGACACCCATGCATTTAGGCAAGCTTTTCAATGCACATGGTGTAAATAATAATGTATCCCTGAAGACTATATTTCCATTCGTACCCATTGAAATGATTTTATTGCCTCTTTTTATAGGACTGCTGCTGATAGATTTTGAACTTGGGTGGGCCAATAATGCAGCGTATACGAACTGATGATCAAATTTACCACCATTATGTGCTGTCACAATTACTTTTGATTTAGATCTTTTACTTGAAAAGTTCATTAGAAAATCAATGAAATTTCCTACAGGTCCTTTTTCAGCCTCCAATTTAAATGTTCTTGTTCTTGGACCACAATGTGTGCATACTTGTTCCCCTTCCTTATCTGTACATACATCACATATCATCTGACTTACCAGTAAATAAGGACTCAATTCTATTATTCTTCTTCCTTTATCATCATAGCCTTTATCTTCCTGGTATGTCTCGATATCATAGTAACATGTATAAACCTCCGGATCAGTATCTTTCTTATCATCCTTCTTCTTATTTTTCTTTTTCTTCATGTAACATATATGGTATTCATCTTCTTTAGGCTCGTATTTTTCTTTACATATAGTACAATAAGCTTTTGTGCAGTCGTGTTTGAAACTACCATAGCGATCAGCCTTTATTTGTTCAAGGCAGAGTTTACAAATCTTAATTTTCTTGCACGTGTTATTATCTTGGTGTTTTTTATAGCAATCGGAATTATAAAATTCACGATTACATTCACGACATTCATGGAATATACCGTCGTGATTGAATGAACCTTGACACTTATCATCTAGACATTGTCTACATCCGTAATGTTCACAATCTAATTTATGTGCTATATTATTAATGTGTAACAATAAGTGCAAAAGATGCCGTTCATATATGCATTCTTTTTCTTGGTGTTCTCAAAACATAACTTTAACTTATCTTCAGTTATAGCATAGTAATGATTAACTCCATCATGACCGATAATGTATAAGGGATCGTCTCTGTTCTCGTTAGATGGATTATAAAGTATCTTTACTCCATTACCATCAGGACCAAACACGACTATCCGACATTTTTCGATATTCTCAATTTTTTCAAAGTCGGTGACTAAGAAAGAATCTGTATATTCCATACAACATTCTTTAGCTAATGTTTTTGCAGCTTTCTCAATTGCATACGAATGAATATTTTTGGTCTCGACACATTCACGAGCTATTTTCCTAAACAGAACAACAGCTTTGAAAGCACAACCTACGGCGCCTTTCTCTAGATGAACTTTACTAATGTAAGGATGTTTGAAACTAACATTTTGCAGCTCGAATGCATCAGTTTTACAGTCATTACCTTTTCCTTTAGCTATCATGAACACAGTAGCTACTACTTTGAATTTGGTAAAGGTAGCCTTGTCACCGGACTGGAATGAACCTTCCAAGCGTCTCATCATCTCTTTCACTGCAATATTGTCTAATATATCTCTATAACTGATGTTGACATAGTATTTCCGGTCAGGTGACCGGTCATCACCGAACGTGAAATTGATTCCAACCCTCATACGTGTACTATCATATTCTAAGTCTTTTAATACAACATCAACAACTTCGCTAACAACCATTTCGAATGACGCTTCAAGATCTCTTGGTCCATGGAAGAAGTTTTCATCAATAACCTTTACTTCATATGTATGACGTTCCATCGACTTTTTTAGTTTCTCTACAGAGATGTGCGTTATGTCTGCAATGGTGGTCTTCCTCTTCTTATTAGCTGCATTCATCCTTGAAGGACTAGCCTGGAATTTAAAGTCATTATTATTTATGATACAGTAAACAATTAAGGTCAAGTTTGCTTGCAATTAGGCCACTATGTCAGTAATATATTAGTTTAACATAGTATTTCTCATTCCTTATATTAAATATATCTACACAGTAACAACAGCAACATACCATTTTTAATCGATGCGTCGATAACGATACGAAGGATGCTTTTTACCCAAGTGTATGGATGTATATTCAGCACGTTTCTGGAAAAGAATCACTTTTTAGACATATGTATAAATTATTTACCCTCTATTGTTAATTGGTAATGTATTTAATTACTTTGGCTCTTGTTGATTATCAGCATCCAGTTAAGCTTAAGCCGATTTTGAGATTATAAATAATATATATATATATATATATATATATATATATATATATATATATATATATATATATATATATATATATATATATATATATATATATATATATATATATATATGTATATATATATATATATATATATATATATATATATATATATATATATATTTTATATATATATATATATAGATATAAACAGCATTTATATATATATATATATATATATATATATATATATATATATATATATATATATATATATATATATATATATATATTGTATATATATATATATATATATATATATATATATATATATATATATATATATATATATATATATATATATATATATATATATAAATATATATATATATATATATATATATATATATATATATATATATATATATATATATTTATATATAAGTAAATATATATATATAGAATATATATATATATATATATATATATATATATATATATATATATATATATATATATATATATATATATATATATATATATATATATATATATATATATATATATATATGTATGTATATATTAAAGAAAAAAACACTTACTTCGATGAATAAGTATTGATTTGAAAATCCTCATATGTAGATATAAAAAACTTGGATAATGACACTACAGGATCTAACGAATGCTCTCTAAAGTGTTGACCGTAAGAGCTCTTTGATTAAAAATGGTCCATAGAGTAGATCGCCGATTTTATATATAACTCAGCACCCAAATCTATACAATGCTGCCAAATCGCCTCTGTATGATGCACTGTTGTCAAACCTACCAGTTTGTTTAATAAATATAATAAGTACTGCATCACTTTATGCAAGTGGATATAGCATAAAATCATTTTCATGTTTCGTGCTGATATTTTCTGAAAGGGGGCGGAGTCTAAAAAGAGATAGGCCTAAAAATATTTCATGTTACCTTCTGAAAGTGTTGGACGTAAGTGTGTGTGTGTGTGTGTGTGTGTGTGTGTGTGTGTGTGTGTGTGTGTGTGTGTGTGTGTGTGTGTGTGTGTGTGTGTGTGTGTGTGTGTGTGTGTGGTATGTTAGGTTTGTTATGTTCATATACATATATAGTCGATATAATAATAATAATAATAATAATAATAATAATAATAATAATAATAATAATAATAATAATAATAATAATAATAATAATAATAATAATAATAATAATAATATTTTGATCGGTTGTGTATAGTAAAGATTGAGATTGCTATGCCGACTTCTGCTGGTAAGTTGAAACTTCTAATTTTAGTTACCTTGTTAATGAATGCTGTATGTCAGTTAGGCTAGGTTGAGATATATTTTTGTTTAGTTTTCAATATTACAATGTTAATGTAAAATTAACATTAATATTTTAGAGATATGTTTGAAAAAGTGTTGTATATTTTCATTTAACTTGAACGTTTGGTATATTAAACATTTAACAACAACAACAACAACAACAACAACAACAACAACAACAACAACAACAACAAACGCAACATTTCAACAACAACAACAACAACATCAACAACTGCAACAAATGCAACAACGAACAACAACAACAACAACAACAGCTACAGCAAAGAATTTATTTTTATGTTATGTTATACAAAATATGACTTGAATCAATAGATCAATAGATCAATAGATCAAAAGATCAATAGATCATGGCTGGGGTGGGGAAGGTGGGGTGGGTGGTTTGATTTACTGATTTACTGATTTACTGATTTACTGATTCAGGGTATGTAAAAATGCAAATTTTTTAAGTTATAAACATGAAAAGAATAATTTTTTTAGTAAAAACAAAATGTTTAAAGTAAATAAAACAAAAATAAATAAAAGTTTTTGTGTTATGTTATACAAACTATGACTTAAATCAATAGATCAATAGATCATGGCTGGGGTGGGGAAGGTGGGGTGGGTGTTTTGATTTACTGATTTACTGATTTACTGCTTTAGGGTATGTAAAACATAACAATTTTACGTTATAAACATAAAAAGAATAAATTTTTAGTAAAAACAAAAAGTTTTAAAGAAATAAAATTAAAAATAAATAAAAGTTTTTTAAAAATGTATTTTTCTAAATAGATAAACTTAAAAATAAATAAAAATTTGAAAAATAAAGTTCGAAAAATAAATTTAAATAAAAATTTTTTTTAAAATTTAAAATAAAAAAAATTTAAACACAAAGTATAAATGTAAAATAAAACTTATAAAAAAAAAAACTAAACACAAAGTATAAATGTAAAATAAAACTTATAAAAAAAGTTAGAAAATAAATTGAATAAAAACAAAAAAAAAAAAAAAGAAAATAAACAAAGTATAAATGTAAAATGAAACTTATAAAAAATAAAGTTAGAAAAATAAATTGAATAAAAAACAAACAAAAACAAAAAAAAATTATATTAGTTAACGTTTATAAAAAGAAAATGAGATTTGAAAATATAAATGACAGTCTTCACAGGTTATCTTTGTAAGATGCAATGCAATTGACGACATGCACATGTTAGCACATGATAGAACAGAAGTAGTTATGTGAACAGTAATGATATTGTATTATTAAACGAATGTTACTGGTCTCGGCACCGCACTGGCTCCTGCACCGGTGCCGGTGTACCAACTCTTGGTCTCCTACCATTTCCCTGGGCTAATCCCTCCTTCTTTCTCCTTCTTCCTTCCTCTGTTTTGCATTCCATGCATTTTTTTTTCAGTCGGGACCCCCTCCGTTTGGGGTCCCAGACACCCTTTACGGACTTATAACCGTCTCGAAATCTACAGGTTCAATAACATATAAAAAGATACAAATATTGTTGTACGAATATTTATTAACTCAGCACCGCACTGGCTCCAGCACCGGTGCCGATGCCAAAATCCGACTCCTCTGACTCAGACTCCTTCTCCAACTCTTTTCCTTCTCTGACTCCTCCTTCCTCCATCCTTCCTCCTTTTTCCTCCATCTTCCTTTCTTCTTCCTCTGTTTTGCATTCCATGCATTTCTTCTTTTTTCAGGAGGGGACCCCCTCCGGGGGTCTCTGGAACCCGAAGCCGAATCCGACTCGGAATCCTTCTCCAACTCCGGCTCCTCTACCCAGCCTCCAAATTTCAGCCTTCTACGATCAATTTAATTTTTAGGGGGGCTGCGCCCCCCACCCCTTAAGGGGGGGGAACGAATAATTCCACTGACTTTTAGTCAATTTTATAATATATATATGTATATATATATTGTGGGGTGGGGAGATATATATATATATTATATATATATATATATATATATATATATATATATATATATATATATATATATATATATATATATATATATATATATATATATATATATATATATATATTTATATATATATATATATATATATATATATATATATATATATATATATATATATATATATATATATATATATATATATATATATATATATATATATATATATATATATATTTATTATTTATTTATTTATTTATTTATTTATTATTTATTTATTATTTATTTATTTATTTATTTTATTTTATTTTTTTCGAAAAAAACCTTCGGTTTTTTTCGTCGGTGGAAGGGTGGAAATTCCCACGGTAATTAAAAAATTCCCACGGGCTTAGTGCTAAAAGCACTAAACATTCGGCAATAGGCGAACATTTGGCGTTCAATACCCAACCTTACTACAACGATTAATCGACTGAATTTTAAATAATTTTCTTTCGATTATATTTTTCAGTGTTAAAAGCCAACCAGAGCACGTAGAAAGACGATTTAAACATCGATATAGGGGTAAAAAACATCGATAAATCGATTGAAACCATCAAAAATGATCTATCGATTATTTAAAACCTTCTAGGAACCAAAAAGCTCCCTCTGGGGGGGCCCCCCTTTTGGGAGGCTAAACCCTTGAGTTCAGGCTCAAAACCTCTGAAGTCGGTCTTCCAGACCTTAAATTCGGTCTCACCGACCTTAAAAACCCTAACCTTGACACGTCAAGCTTGAAAAACCGGATGTTGCAAAATGTTGCTTGCAACATGTGCAACTTCCGGTTGCAACTTCCGGTTTTCGGTTTTAGCGGAGGTTTACCACCCCTTACTACTATTATTATTATTATTATTATTATTATTATTATTATTATTATTATTATTATTATTATTATTATTATTATTATTATTATTATTATTATTATTATTATTATTATAATTATTATTATTATTATTATTATTATTATTATTATTGTTATTATTATTATTATTATTATTATTATTATTATTATTATTACTATTATTATTATTATTATTATTATTATTATTATTATTATTATTATTATTATTATTATTATTATTATTATTATTATTATTATTATTATTATTATTATTATTATTATTATTATTATTATTATTATTATTATTATTATTATTATTATTATTTTATGATATTAATATTGTTTGAATTTGTGTATTATTAAAAGTCTTAAATTTTCTAGTATTTTGATTTTTAAATAAAATCAGTTCAGCTTGATTTACAATTGAACGATGGAATAGATGACTCTTCAAACCCACACACCAAACACATACAATAATGTTCCCTATACAAATGTTATATAAAGCACATTTTAATTTTAATTTAATTTTTTTTTATAAATGTTACAAGATTTCATCTGCTATTTCGTTCAATTATAATGAATGTTTCACCATATAAAACTTTATATTATTTCGTATAGGGGTTTTGCTGTGTATGTAAATGGAGGGTTTTGAAAGTAGATGTAGAGAAGAAGAAAGTGTTAGTGTTAGGAGAGGAGGGTCCGCAGTGTGAAATCATGTTGGATGATTGGAAGCTGGAACAAGCATCTGAGTTCAAACATTTAGGCTATATGTTGTTTGAAAAGGGAACGGATAATGCTGTGTGGTAGGAAAATTGCGAGTGGCAAGAAGGTAGCTGGTGAAATTAAATCTTTGGTGAATGCAACGGGACTAAGTCCTGAGTGCGGTAGGGTTTTGAATGATAGTATGTTGTTACCGGTATTAATGTATAGTAGTAAAACCATAGTGTGTAATAAGAGGTATAGATCTAAGGAGCAGTCTGTTCAGATGGAAAATCTTAGAGGCTTGCTATGTGTGGCAAGAATTGATAAAATAGAGAATATATGTATTTGGGAGCCGTGTGGTGTAACGAAAGGAGTAAATAAGAAAATAAATGAGTGTGTATTAAGATGGTTTAGTAATTCGGAAAGAATGAATGGTAGTCGGTTGGTTAGGCAGTTGTGTAGTGGTGAATAGGGAGTGTGTCGACAAGCGACCGACTGGTAGACCGAAGGAAAAGTGGATTGTTTCAGTAAGAGAGTGTTTGAAGGAAAGGAATATTAGTTTGGTTCAAGCTAGAGGAATGGTGGACAATAGGAATGAGTGGCGTGGTTTTGTAAGGGGGCTAAGAGGGCATGGTTTTGAGCCTGGCTCAGGGAATAAATCCCGACACGGACGAAATACCACAGTTGAGTCTGTGACGGTTGGTGAAGCTCTAGAGTGGGTTTTGGTTGCTACAGGCTCGGACTTAGGGGTATGACGGTGAATTTTTTTTTTAATTTTTGTCATGTTCTTCTACTTAGTTATTTTGTTCCCGGTGCATGTTTGCTTATCCCACCCCAGTCTGTGGGAAGCCGAGGGGAGACTATTATTGATGAGATATATATATATATATATATATATATATATATATATATATATATATATATATATATATATATATATATATATATATATATATATATATATATAGTAGCAGATGTTATATATATATATATATATATATATATATATATATATATTGCAGCCCTAACATAATTATTTAACACCGCTTGTCAAAACAACATCCAACCACATTTCTGGAATCATGCCCACATAACGCCAATATTGAAATCTAACAAAACACCTAACACCTAACACCTAAACACCTCATCCTACAGACCCATATTCCTTCTTTCTACAGTATCTAAGGTATTTGAAAAATTAATTACCTCAGAATTTTCCCACATCTCTTGATCAAGCTCACAACACAGCTTTCGACAAAAACACATCTATACACAAATAAATCAAAGGGCAATCTCAACATACTCAAACAACGCCATACTCCAAATAAGCTCACCTGAAATATCCCAGTCAAGAAAAACTTTGGACCGTAAAACTCGTTTAATGTTGTCCCGGTTTCGCCCTGGTCAGACGGTTTAGAATAAATAAAAGACCCTCCTCCCACTGACAAAGATGCGTCTCTCCTACTCTGGAGGGCATAGGACAATTTCTATTGGACTGCCCGACTTTGAACGACATGAGATTCATATAGTATAGTTTCTCAAGTGAACCACTGGGACGTGCCCGCTAAGGTTGCACGATATCATGAAGACACCAATAATACTAATCCCCAAATCTTCAAAAAAAATTTTAACCCAACTAGTATTCATCTTTAAGGATGAATCTATAGGTCAATAGGCACGCCATACTTAACCTCAATCATCATACATTTTCAAAGTAAAATGGATCTATAAGGGTAACACTTTTCATTCATCAAGAGCAACTTAGTCTACACTTAATCATAATTGTACATTAGGCCAACTACTGAATCAACTATATTATTGTTCAGAAACTTATTCCAAATCCTACTTGTGCTAACTTTGAGTAAAAATACGTATTTCAAAGCACGGTTTCAAAAGCTACCCAATAAATGTGAATGTAGATAAATTCTGAAAAAATGAACCATTGGTGGCTAAATTAACATCTTGATCAGGACTAGCCGAGGAAAATGGTTATCAATCTTGATTAATATTCGGTAGTAAGTATCAAGACGATTTTTTCCATACATCGTAGGTTAGAGAGTTTACCCATATATAAAAAATAGGTTTGTCATAATCGATAGCAAAAAATGCAAATTTACATTAAATAATGTCAAAAAAAAGATTACTAATATATTACTTACAATGGTTATTAAAAAATTTCAGAAAAATTAATAAAACTAATAATATTAAATGTATATTATATATATAATATAAAAATTATAATTATATATATATAATAATATATTAATGTCAAAACATGTAGCAACTATATCATGAGAAAAATAAACATTAACAACTATATATTCTTGGGCACTTATATCTAAGCATGATTACCTTTTTTTGTTTGTTTTTTAAATTATTCCCCCATTAGGGCTCGATCGACTGGACAGGAGGACTCCTGATACCCGAGGCATGTCAGAAACCCCTCGCGAACCAAAGACAAGACGGGTCGGGAGAACCATCCCCGAGGGGATAGCCCCCCCGGGAGATAGTCCCCTCCGTCGTCCACCGGAGGCCAGAACCACTCCAGCATCGTTGCGTACCAAAGTTTTTGGAAGTAAAATTATTCTGATTTTACAAAGGACGAAAAAGACGACACTGTTGCCAGTCTTGTTCCTGGTTGTCACATAACACGCCAACGCGACCTATTAGCTAATGAATCCCCATATGAAAACTCCAACTGAATCAAAAAAAATCCATTGAATGGACAAGAGTGCGTGGGCATTAGTCGTATAAAACACACTAAAATCGAAGTCCACGCAAATCAGCATCTTTATCTGTACGATCAGGGCAGTATCTTAAGAACTACTATATTATAATTGTGAAAAAAGAACTGAAAATTACCATGACTAACTTTTGACTACACTGTGAAAATTATATAAAGGTAATATGATGATCGAATCAAGTGATAGAGTTATAGCTGGAAAAGCAACAGAAAACCAATGGATGGTTAAGCAGAGCTACGTTATGGCGTACATTAATTGAAATCAATTTTAGGAACGACTTGTATTTGAAACTCATTATTAAAAGCTCCCTTTGTAGTTGAAAACTCCAGATTATAATATCGAAATCGCATTCAATCGAGTTCCTTTCTATGTTTCATTGTCTTTCTAATCAATTTTAAATATTTATTAAGACTTACTTTGAAGCTCAGATTATTATTAAATAGGGTTGAACTAGTACTTTAAACTCCATGTATAAATTTGAACCTTACTTGAAACTCCCGATTGGATACATATAAGCCTATACTTTGAAACAGAGTTTATATTTATTGAGCCTATACTTGAAGCTCAACTATTATTAATATTAAACATATACTGAAACTCCGAATTGGGTATTTAAAAGTGGAACCTATACTTTGAAACGATTTGATATTAAATATTAACATGACTTTGACCGGATTATAATTTTAGTTGAAGCCTACTTTCAGTGAAGATTAGCTCTGTAGTTGACTAATTTTATAATCTGAATTCAAGCAATGTGAGACTTACTATACTGATTTGATTGTTACAGTCAATTTATAAAGTAACTAGCCAATTTTAGCAATACTTTTAGAAGTGCTTTCATGGATTGTGAAAGTACTAATTAAACCACATTTCAGTATTATTTAAATTTTTAATTCAATTATTAAAGTAACTTAGCCAATTTTCGAAAATAATTTAGAATGCTTTCATGGGGTAGAACAGTACTAACACATCAGTATATTTTAGGATTGTTTAGCATTTCACGATATATAAAGACTGAGTGATCAGAATAATATTTAGAATTGCTTCTCAATGGTTGTAAGTTACTACCACATTCAGATTATTGGAATTGTTTAACATTCGATTAGAAAGTAAACTTAACCAATTTCCGATAAGGTTTAATAGTTAGCAAGTTGTTAACTAGACCTACATAAAGGTTTTGGGACCATTTTTCTTGTGAATACATGTGGTCCTCGGATAATTATTAATAACTAATTCTTCAAATTTTGAGTTGTAATTACTCCGAGAACCAATACTTGAATTTACTTTGCTTTGAAATTTACATCATCTGGATAATTTATGCAATAATTTAAGTATCTGTGCTTTTGAGAATATTTACTACATGATAAGATGAATAATTGAATTAGCTTTGCTTTGAAATGTTTACTACTATATAATTATGAATAATGAATAGCTTCTTTGAAATAGTTTACTACTCTGGATAAATTATGACTAATGAATTTAGCTGCTTGAAAGTACTACATGTTATTTATGAATAAAGAATTTAGCTTGCTTTAATATTTACTGCATTTCAAACTTTATGACTAGTTTGAATTGGCTTCTTTGAAAACTTGATTTTGGGAATTATGAAATTTCTTGAATTCTCTTTAAGATTTACGGATTGATAAGTAGTAAAAAGATTAACGTTTCTCTCATTGACTGATTTTCAAGCATCGTTGTTACCTTGGAATTTTAAAATAATATTTCTTTTGTTGCATTGGAAATATTTCGTAAACAGTTGAAGCTTTGTAATTTTTACTAAATTAACTTAGTCTTCATTGGAAATGTAAACAGTTTGCAGCTTTGATACTTTTTAGAATAAATTTAATTAGTTTTCATTGGAAATATTTCGTAAACAGTTAGCTTGATAATTTTTAGAACTAATATAACTAGTTTTCATTGGAAAATTCGCTTAAACTTTAAATGAAATTTTGGAATAAATGTAAGCTACTTTATTGAAATATGTTGTTCAATGAATGAAGTTTAAATTAACAATAATTACTTTTATTCATTGAAATATTATGATTTAATTTAAAATTTGGGAAGTAATAAATGGTTTGTTAGACAATTCAAAGTTTGTTGGTTGTGGAATTAATTGAATTTGATTTATTAGAGTAACCTGCGCTTATGTATAGTTTAACAGTGTTTAAATACTGTGAATTAATGCAAATAGATTGTAGTGTTAGAAATTGAATACACTAATTGGACAACATTTTTTAAGTCCGTGAGATTTACGTTGGAAACATAGTTGCAACGAGATTCGAATTACTTGACGATACTGTTATTCGGAGAATTATTATGTAGATTGTATATAATTTTATTTTAAAATTTGTAAATAAAAGAATTGACACGTATATAATTATTCTTGTAAATAAGTTTCATAACAGGTATGAATACCATATTATTTATAAAATATGGACTGTAAAGTAAAATTATTTAGGAGTATTATTCAACTGAAGACTTAAGAAAGATGTGATTAATGCTATCCTGTCTATTAATCCGGAACAATAAAAAAATCTACTACAAGAAAAATAAATAAAGAAAGAGATATTAATAAAAACATTAAAACAAGTAAAATAATATACACAAAGTATTAATAAAAATTAAGGAAAACGAAAAAAATAAAAATTTTTTATACAGGAAATTAAAAAAAAAAACAAGAATATCAATGTAAAGACACCAATATAAGACGACATTGTTTAAACAACCAGTAATCTTGTTAGCAGGATAAAAATAATTACACTATGACACATCAATAACATATTTTCGATTTCACATTCTTCTCACCAGAAGTTTCTTTTATGTCGTTGAACTATAAGCATATTAATTAAACTGCACTACTACAGGAAGAAAAGCTTGGTGCCATGACCAGGATTCATTTCAATGCAGAAGATAAGAACGAAAACCTGTGAAGGAAGTGAGCAAAAAGTAAGGTCAAATGAAAGAAGAAAATGGAAAACCAGAAAACTAGCGTACACCCGAAAGACAATGAAGATCAGTACCAGAAGAGTAGAAATACTGGCAGAGGATCAGAGATCCTACACCTATAAACGCAACCATCAGGAAGCAGAAAACAACACAAGCTGAGATCTTACATTGGAGCAAGTATGCAGGTGAAGACCAATCCTCATTTCAGGAATCAGAGGGTAAATCAATGCCACCTACACCGCATCAGTTCACTGCACCGAGTGAAACTTTGAATCCTCAGTACAGAACTTGTACCACCACCATAAAGTTTTCCTAATTTGGAGAGGATCGAGGAATTTCTCCATAGTCGATAACTTCTAGTATACGTAGGCTATAGTACAGAGACTAGCAGATTTAGGAGAAAACTGGAAGTCTATTCTCAGCGTTAAGAATATAGATGGAGGAAGGATTAAGTACACACAATTGAAAGAGAAATTCGAAGTATAAAAAACAATGCCAGCCAGTAAAAATGTCTAGTGACCAGGTTTTGGGCCATAATATGAATAAAGAAGATCTATTATAAATTTATTCCATGTACAGATCGTTTAGCACAGTACGGAATGGATAGTCCCAGGCAACTTATGACAAATGAAACGTAAAGATAAGACAGCGAGTGAGGATGCGCGCAAAAGTAAAGTATCCACTATTGGCTGCTATGATGCA
This sequence comes from Trachelipus rathkii, assembly GCA_015478945.1. Classification (NCBI taxonomy): domain Eukaryota; kingdom Metazoa; phylum Arthropoda; class Malacostraca; order Isopoda; family Trachelipodidae; genus Trachelipus; species Trachelipus rathkii. The sequence continues at coordinate 2,658 of JABUQX010133046.1, read as the reverse complement.
GTCGAATTATAAATTAACCCCAATGTGAAATGGTTTGAAGTAAAATCAACAAAAACAATGGACCTAGTGTCAAAAAGCAGGAGAAGACAAAAGGAAGTACAATCTACTGATAAAAGAGAGGAAACACAGCGAAGAATACAGTGCAACTTTTGTAAAAGAGAAGGCCATACCGAAGAAAAGTGCTATAAGAAGAATAACTGTTGCTTCTGCTGTGGTAAAAGAGGACATCGAATACAGGAGTGCAGATATCGGAGACCTCCTCAAAATGAAAACGATGGTATGAGTAATAGACCAAATGTCGCAGATACAGCTGGTAGTAGTCAAGGAGCCGTAGGAACCACACTAAATTGCCCGTTTTGTGGACAAAATCATCTTATGAAAGACTGTGAGCAATTTAGAGGAATGATGAGTGCATTGAGACCGGCGGAAAACAAGTAACACCCTTGAGTGAGCAAGGTATCCATACGTTCTTGATACGTCAAAAGAATACGACTTATAATACAGAGCTGAGTCAACCTTATTACTCATATAGGGAAGTATAAGAAGTAAAAATCCTCAAGGAAGCAAGTATATCGGGGACAATGGAGCGACCGCGTATGGGAGGAGATTTCTTTCAAATTGGGTTATCTTGTGAAAATGAGTTTTGTCATACCACCCCCCCCCCCCCCCCCCCCCCCCCCCCCCCCCCCCCCTACAAAAACACGATCTTATGGGAAATAATTTGTAAGACCATGTTGAGTATGACTTTAGATGAACTCGCCATTGTTGTATCTTATTTCTAGATATATTCAGTTCGACACGCAATAATTTTCTCGAAAATTTTTTATGGATATCAAGACTGCTATTAAACCTGGGCATGTACATAGAGTAGAATTAGATTGGCCAAGTAATGTTAAAGAACCATACTTATACAGAACGGAAAAGAGCAGGTAATGAATAATATTAGTATTAGGCTAAACTCAATCAGTGACCACAACTTTTTTTAAGGTCTAATTGGGATGAAACAATTCATTACATCAGGATTAGTTAAATGCCACCTAACTCTGAAAAAAATAACATGGTAAAGTACACCAATTTTGACTAAAAAAATGACTCTAAAAAGGAATATCGCAGAACCCTTCTCAATTAAGGATAAGATTAAAGTACGAGAGGCAAAAGTATGTTGAGAAGTCTTGAAAACTTTGCAAAGTATTAGCAAGGACGATATAGGTGATACATATAAAAGTGACCAAATTAATTATAGATGAAACTCCAATAAAACAAAAACCACTCTCAATTTGATGATGGATGAAGAAATAAAGATAAATTAGAAAAAAAAGAATTATAAATACAGATAATTATTTTATGTATTGATTCATCTAATTTAAGAAGAATGGATTCGCGATTATATATTATAGGGCTATACCAAAGACAGTGAAAGATATCATATACACCTGGTAAGATTCATAGTCTAAGGCAGCCCAAGTATTCTACATCGCATGACAAGAACTAATTTATAATGTCCCTGATGCAACAATCAGAACCGTTAGCAGTTTTCTAACAGACAACCAACACCTTGAGTCTTCAGATAATATGGCCCTTCAAGTCAATCACAAATTCTAGCAACAATTTACAAAGATTGGTCAAAATACTAATGCTCAAGACTCAAGATCCACAGAATTCATATAATGTAAATGACCGTGGGCCAAATATCGAAGAACATATAGAGTAATCAATGACCAGATTAATTAATACAAATTAGAATACAAGTGAAAAATAAAGCCTAGAAAATGTAACAATCATAAGGAAGATCAGGTATGAACAAAGAGTCAGTACAAGCAGTTAATACACAGTAGAGGAAATAATAAACAAGCCATAAACAAACCAGCAATAGTACAAGACAATCAAACAGTACAGACTACTTAAGAAGTATCAAATTACTATAGGGACAATAAACCTGACGACCCATAAATTAATGAACCACTCTCAACATTAAATCCCGGGAAAATGTGAAATTCCTGGACGGAAGAGTTTTGAAATAGAAAACGCAGACGGAACAGACTCCATTTACTTCCACTATGAAGAGTATCAGCCTTAGTATTACATGCCATCAGGACAGGTGCCTGCTAGTCAAGCAAAAACAAAAGAAGATCTTAATAAGTAATTACTATATCCAAGCTTTTAGACGGGCACAGATTACTATAGCACATTAAAAAAATTGCTGACTAATGGGATAAAACCAACATAGCTCTCCTAAAGATCGAAATTTGTTTCTGGTCGACCACCACCATAAACTACCTATAAATATAGGACTGTGGAATTCTCAGTAGCAAGAACTACTCAACCGATTATGCAGATACGAATTGAAATTCAGGTACCATCCAGAAGAAAGATTAACCACAAATTCAATAGACATATCGAGAGTGCACAAGAATATTCGATGAAAGCCTCAGAAAAAAAAGGATTGATTATCAACGTTGAATACGTAAAGAAAAATTTCAGTAGAGGGTAATTCAATTAATGTAACACAGGCCCCTATTCAGAAGGAAAACAAACAACAACAACAAGTAACAACAAGTAACGAGCAAGTAACAACAAGTAACAATAAATATTCCAACAGTTAGAGAATTAAAACAGTAAACAATCAACAGCAAACAAATAAAGAACAGCAACAATAAA
>JABUQX010133045.1:0-12500 GCA_015478945.1 Trachelipus rathkii | reverse complement strand
CGAATGGTTTGGTTATTTTCAACATGCAAAAAATATTTTATTCACAATATACAGGGGGATATGGGGGGGGTATTCAATTTTGATATGTCATAAATGAAAAATCACTATAACCTTTTTATTATTCATGCGATCAGCACGAAACTTTCGGAGTAAGTAAAGTTGGGGACTATCGACAATTTTTGTTGTAAATAAATTTATTAAAATTTAACGGATTTGCCTCTGTGCATGGGAAAATTTCTAAATTTTCAAAAGTTTCCCCATATGCAGCGGCAAACCTCTTGAGTTTACAAAACATATATCTAAACAAAAAATGTAAATCTTGCCTAGTAGTATATGATCTGAAAGTTTCGTATTGATTGAACAAAAAATAAAAAAAATTATCCAAAAATTTATTAAAAAAAAAAAAATTTTTTTTAAAACAATAAATAGAACAGGTGGCATGTAACTTTTTTAATATTTACTCGATTGCAATGAAATTTTCACAGCTTGTTTACCTCTACAAGATATACATATTCTATTTAGATTAATATTTGGTATGCCCAACAGTTTTGCCGCTGATCACGAGAAAACTTTTGAAAACTTTGAAATGTTTCCCATGAGCAGCGACAAATCTGTTGGGCATACAAAAATTTTCTCTTAACAAAAAATGTCTACCTTCCCCAATTATTTGCGCTCTGCAAATTTCAAACTGATCGTATAAAATAAATTAAGTTTTGTCATAGATTGTATATGCTGAGTTTGCCGAAAGTTTTTTTTTAATGATTGTATCGATGCAACATTTTATTATTCATCTGATAAAAATGAAACTTTTATGGCCTTTATAACTCGACGATATACACATCTTTTATTTAGATAAATTTTTTGTACACCCAATGGTTTTGCTGCTACTTGCGGGAAAACTTTTTAAAATTTATTAGTTTTCCCATGAACAGCGGCAAAAGCGTTTGATATACAAAAAATTTATCTTAACACAATATGTGCATTCTTTCTAATTATACATGCTCTGAAAGTTTCGTAATAATCGGATATATAATAAAACAGTTATTACGATTTTTCTTTTTATTGCAAAAAAAAAAAAGAAAAAAAAGAAAAAATTTAATAATTGATGGCCATCATAACTTTTTAACCATACATCTGTTTAGAATTAAATCCTTACAACTCAGAAGAATGGGAAGATAGCTATTTTTCATTTATTAACATTTGTTGTATACCAAACGGTTTTGCCACTGCTCACAATTCAACTTCTTGACTATTTTACTAAAAAAAACTTTTTTTCCATTGAGCTGCTATTTCGAGGTACAACAAAAAAAAATTTCAACGTACTTTTTTATACTTTTATTTTTTGTTTTCAATTTTGTATATATTGAACTACATTTTGATGTATGATTCATGCAAATATAAAAAATTTTGGTATATTTCTGATAACTTTTAAATTTTATGGAGAAAAAAAAAGTTGAGATTTAGCAAAAAAAATCAAAATAAAAAAAAATCTCTATATATATTGCTGCTATTTGTAAGTTATTTCATAAAATATATGCGTATGGCAAGTATTTCAGTGAAATCCGCTTGAAAAAATCTTTTGTAGTTCAGCAGAAATTCACTGTTAAAAATTGCTGATAAAAATGCTGATTCATGATATTTGGGAAGAAATTACAGAAATTCTAAACGCCTTTTTGCATATGTTATTAAAACAAATATTGTACAGAAATCTTTCCTCTTTCGAATGGTGTATAATTTATCCAAAACAAATTACATTAGTGTTTCAACGCGCAACGTCCCCTTAAACTTTTCGTTTTTTACTAAAAAATTTATTCTTTTATGTATATAACTTAAAAATTTTGCATTTTTACATACCTTAAAGCATAATCAGTAAATCAGTAAATCAAAAACTGCCCTCCATACCCTTCTACCCTTCTATTGATCAGTTGATCTATTGATCTATTGATCTTATTGATTCAAATCAGTATTTTGTGTATAACATACCAAAAACTTTTATTTATTTTGTATTTCATTTTCTTAAACATTTTGTTTTTACTAAAAAATTTATTCTTTTTATGTTTATAACTTAAAAAAATTTGCATATTTACATACCTTAAAGCAGTAAATCAGTAATTCAGTAAATCAAACTGCCCTCCATACCCTCATATCCTTCCATGATCTATTGATCTATTGATCTATTGATCTATTGATCTATTGATTCAAATCATATTTTGTATAACATAACACAAAAACTTTTATTTATTTTGTATTGTTTTCTTTAAACATTTTGTTTTTACTAAAAAATTTATTCTTTTTATGTTTATAACTTAAAAAAATTTGCATATTTACATACTTAAAGCAGTAAATCAGAATCAGTAAATCCAACACTGCCCTCCGATACCCTCATACCGTTCCAATGATCTTTATCTAATGATTATTGACTATGATTCAAGTCATATTTGATAACATAACACAAAAACTTTTATCTATTTTGTTTTTTCTTTAAACTTTTCGTTTTTACTAAAAAATTTATTCTTTTTATGTTTATAACTTAAAAAAATTTGCATATTTACATACCTTAAAGCAGTAAATCAGTAAATCAGTTAATCAAACTGACCTCCATACCCTACCTCTCCAGATCTATGATCTATTGATCATTTGATCTATTGATCAAGTCATATTTTGTATAAAAACATAACACAGAAACTTTTATTTTCTATTTTTTTTTGTTTCTTTAAATTTTTTTTTTCTAAAAAATTTATTCCTTTATGTTTATAACTAAATTTTTTTTTGCATATTATGTACATAACTTAAGCAGTTAAATCAGTTAAATCAGTAAATCAAAGCTGCCCCTCCTATCCTTGATCTATGGATCTATTGATCTTTTGATCTATTGAATCTATCGATCTAATGATTCAAGTCATATTTTGTATATACATAACACAAACTTTTATTTATTTTTGTGTTTCTTTAAACTTTTCGTTTTTTACTAAAAAATTTATTCTTTTTGTTTATAACTTAAAAAAATTTGCATATTTACATACCTTAAAGCAGTAAATCAGTAAATCAGTAAATCAAACTGTATCCAGCCATCCTCCTACCCTTCCATGATCTATTGATCTATTGATCTATTGACTCAAGTCATATTTTGTATAACATAACACAAAAACTTTTATTTATTTTTGTTTTGTTTCTTTAAACTTTTCGTTTTTACTAAAAATTTATTCTTTTTATGTTTATAACTTAAAAATTTGCATTTTCACATACCTTAAAGCAGTAAATCAGTAAATCAGTAAATCAAACTGTATCCATCCATCCTCCTACCCTTCCATGATCTACTGATCTATTGGCTCAATCCATATTTTGTATAACATAACACAAAAACTTTTATTTATTTTGTTTTGTTTCTTTAAACTTTTCGTTTTTACTAAAAAATTTATTCTTTTTATGTTTATAACTTAAAAAAATTTGCATATTTACATACCTTAAAGCAGTAAATCAGTAAATCAGTTAATCAAACTACCCTCCATACCCTCATATCCTTCTGTGATCTATTGATCTATTGATCTATTGATTCAAGTCATATTTTGTATACTAAAATTTTATTCTTTTTATGGTTATAACTTAAATTCTTTTGCATATTTACATACCCTAAAGCAGTAAATCAGTAAATCAGTAAATCAAACTGCCCTCCATACCCTCATACCCTTCTATGATCTATTGATCTATTGATCTATTGATCTATTGATCTATTGATCTATTGATTCAAGTCATATTTTGTATAACATAACACAAAAACTTTTATTTATTTTGTTTTGTTTCTTTAAACATTATGTTTTTACTATAAAAATTTATTTATTTTGTTTAATTTGCTTTAAATATTTTGTTTTTACTAAAAAATTTATTCTTTTTATGTTTATAACTTTAATTTTTTTTTTGCATATTTACATACCTTAAAGCAGTAAATCAGTAAATCAGTAAATCAAACTGCCCTCCATATCCTCATATCCTTCTGTGATCTATTGATCTATTGATCTATTGATCTATCGATCTAATGATTCAAGTCATATTTAGTATAACATAACACAAAAACTTTTATTTATTTTTTTTATGTTTCTTTAACATTTTGTTTTTACTTAAAAAATTATTTTTTTTGTTATAACTTAATTTTTTTTGCATATACATACCCTAAAGCGAGTAAATCAGTAAATTCAGGAAAGCAGTAAATCAGGTATAATCAGAAGGCAGTTAATCAGTAAATCAGTGAAAATCAGTAATCAGTAAATCAAACTGTTCCCAGCCTCAAACCCTTCTGTGATCTATTGATCTATTGATCTATTAATCTATTGATCTATTGATTCAAGTCATATTTTGTATAACATAACACAAAAACTTTTATTTATTTTGTTTTGTTTCTTTAAACATTTTGTTTTTACTAAAAAATTATTTATTTTGTTTAATTTGCTTTTAATATTTTGTTTTTACTAAAAAATTTATTCTTTTTATGTTTATAACTTAAAAAATTTGCATTTTTACATACCTTAAAGCAGTAAATCAGTAAATCAGTAAATCAAACTGCCCTCCATAACCTCATATCCTTCTGTGATCTATTGATCTATTGATTCTATTGAGTTATTAATTCTATATCTTTTGATTTGCAAGTAATTTTGTATAGCATAACACAAAAACTTTTATTTATTTTGTTTTGTTTCTTTAAACTTTTCGTTTTTACTAAAAAATTTATTCTTTTTATGTTTATAACTTAAAAAAATTTGCATATTTACATACCTTAGAGCAGTAAATCAGTAAATCAGTAAATCAAACTGCCCTCCATACCCTCATACCCTTCTATGATCTATTGATCTATTGATCTATTGATCTATGATCTATTGATTCAGTCATATTTTGTATAACATGAGAAACGATATTATTTTGTTTTGATTTTTCTTTATGACTTCTCGTTTTTACTAACAAATTTATTTATTTTTTGCTTACTCTGTTTAAAATATTTTGTTTTAATTAAAATTTCTTTCTTTTTATGTTTATAACTTAAAAAAATTTACATTTTACATACCTTAAAACAGTAAATCAAACTGTATCCAGCCACCCTCCTACCCAATCATGATCTATTGATCTACTGATCTATTGATCTATTGATCTATTGATTCAAGTATCTTTTTGTATAACATAACATAAAAAAATTCTTTTATTTATTTTGTTTTTGTTTGCTGTTGTTGTTGTTGTTGTGTGTTGTGTTGTTGTGTTGTTGTTGTTGTTGTGTTGCTGTTGTTGTCATCGTTCAGTTAAATGAAAATATACAACACTTTTTCAAGCATATCTGTAAAATATTAATGTTAATTTTACATTAACATTGTAATATTGAAAACTAAACAAAAATACATATCATCCTAACCCAACTGACATACAGCATTCGTTAGCAAGGTAACTAAAATTAAAAGTTTCAACATACCAACAGAAGATGGCATAGCAATCTCAATCTTTACTATACACACAAACGCTCAAAATATTATTATTATTATTATTATTATTATTATTATTATTATTATTATTATTATTATTATTATTATTATTATTATTATTATTATTATTATTATTATTATTATTATATATTATTATCTGTCTATTGTTATAGCCATTAGTAGGATGGCAACTAATATATGTATATGAACATAACAAAACCTACACACACACACATACACACACACACACATACACATACACACACACACACAATAGTATAGACACTTTACTTAATGCACTAGGCCATACAATCATCGTACTATCTTACTGATCATATGGCTGTTATTAAGTAGAGTGTCTATATTTATTGTGTGTGTGTTTGTGTTATGTGTATTGTGTGTGTGTGATGTGGGTGTGTTAGGTTTTGTATTTCATATACATATAGTTGATATACTATAATAATATAATAATAATAATAATATTAATTAATTATATAATTAATAATAATAATAATAATAATAATAATAATAATAATAATAATAATGATAATTATAATAATAATAAATAATAATAATAATATAATAATAATATATAATAATAATATAATATGTTGAGCGTTTTAGTGGTGTATAGTTAAAGTTGGAGATTTGCTATGCCTCTTCTTTTTAGGTATGTATTGAAACTTTTTTAATTTTAATTACTCTTAAGTAACGAATGCGGTATGCAACAAACATCATAGTATGTTATGTATTTTTGTTTATGTTATTCAATATTTAATCAAATGGTATAACATTTTATAAATTATGACTATTAATATGGGAGAATGTAAATTTTATTTGAAAAACGTATTATTATATTATTTTCATATTATAACTTTGATAACTGTTTGAATATTAATTTAACTGATAAACTAACATACTCAATAACAACAACATCATAACTCATAAAACAACAAACATCTATAAGCAACATACAACATACCACAGCATAAAAGAATATTATTATATGTTTATGTATACAAATAAGATACTTGAATCAATATTAGATCATATAAGATCAATAATAGATCATAGATATATCATACATAGTAATTCTTATGAATAGGGTAGGAGTAGGTATGGTACGGTACAGTGTTTGATTTTACTGTGTTTATGTTAGTGGGTATGTATGTAAATATTTTTGTAAGTATATAATTAAAAACATAAAAAGAAAGGATAAATTTTAATTAATAACAAATAAATATTTTTTAAATATAATCAAATATAAGGTAAGCAAAAAATATAATATAATATTGGTAGTTAGTAAATAAACTAGAGAAGTTTATAAAGTAAAAATTATAAACTAAAAATAAATGTATAAGTATTTTTAGTTATTGATTTTACAATAAATAGGACTATGAATAGATCACTAATAAGTTAATCAAATAGTGAATCTCAAATAGTCAATTTACATAATCAATAGATCAATTAGATCACAGAAGGTTTGAGGGTATGGAGGGCAGTTTATGTATATTTACTGTATTTATCATTATTTTACTAGCTCTATATAAAGGTATATGTTAAAATATTGCATAAATTTTTTAGTTATAACATAAAAAGAATTTAAATTTTTTAGTAAAAACGAAAAAAGTTTAAAGAAACAAAACAGAAAATAAATAAAAGTTTTGTGTTAAATTATACAAAATATGATGACTTAGAATCAATATTATATTAATATGATATAATATTAATAAGATCTAATATAGATCTAAATAGTATCAAATAAGAATAATACTATTGCTCTCAGATATGTAATTTCTATATACATGATAAAGGATACTCGAGTTACTTATGGAAGAGGGCTCAGTTATAAAATATATCTAATTTTAGAATTATTTAATACTAGTAATATTTTATATATATCATTAATTTATGCTGTATTTATATATAAATATATATAATAGTTATATAAAAATAAAATACTAATATAATATTTTTTAATATTTATTAATTATAATAATTAAAAAAAAAAAAGAATTAATATATTTTAGTAAAACAAAATATTTAAATGCATAAGATTTAAACTCAAATAAATAAATATAATTTTATATTAATAAAAATACAAAATATAAAATAAATAAATAAATACAAAAATAATAAATAGATATTTTATATTATAGATATGTGTTTAATGTTATACAAAGTATTGACTTGAATATCAATAGATCTAAAATAGATATTAGATCTATAAACTAGATCAATAGATCATCAAGTAAGGGTATATAGATATATGGTATATGGGAGGATATCAGTTATTGATTTATACTGATTACTGATATTTACTGATTTTCATGATTATGTACTGATTAACTGCTTTACTGATATTATTCGTGAATTTTATACTTGCTATTAACTGTAATATAATTTTAACTGTATTATGATAGATCTGCTTCATTATATATAGGTATGTAAATTATGAAAAAAAAAAATTTAAGTTATATAATTACCATGAGAGAGAAATTATAGTTTTTTTTATGTGAGGTAAAAATACTAAAAATGGATATTTACAGAAATAACGATAAAAAATAGTAAAGAATAATATATTTAGTTATTTTAATTATAGTTACAATATATAAGACTTGTATTTCTGGAGCTCTTTAAATATGACTCTTGAATCATTAGATCGATTAAGATCTCTAATATTAGATACAATAGATCTAAGTAGTAATCATACAGATAGGATATGGTATATAGCGTTAATTGGATATATAGCTAGTTTATCGATATATATATTACGTTTAGGTTAATGATTGATAATCATCTATATCACTGATATTTACTGCTTTAAAGGTTATTATATAGGATAGATTAATGCAAAATATAAAATTATTAAGTGATAATAAACATAAAAAGTAATATATTTAAAATTTTACTAAAATAACTTGTATAAAACATATGTTCATATTTATTTATAAATAAGCCAAATAATATATAATAACTAAAAATAAATATATATTATGTTATATATATAAGATAATAAAACATATATATTGTATATAAATGAGAATATAATAAAAGTAGGTAATTATATATTAATAAAGTAATAACAAATACAAATAAATATTAAATAAGTTATTATTTTATTATTATGATTATTATCAAAGATATGACATATGATAATCATATAGATCTAAATAGTATACATAATATTGATATACTCAATAATTAAGTAATCAATAGTATTCTATAATATATAATAGATCACTCAATATACGTATAATAGTTATATATATATAATTATAGAGAGTAGACATTAGTGAGTATATAGTCACGTTTGATATTACTTAGTATTATACTGTAATATTTTATCATGCTTATATAGGTGTATGTTAAAATATAATAGTCATGATAACAATGAAATAAGTTTAATTTTGGCTAACTCCTAATATAAAAGAATATAAATATTATTTAGTATATATACATAAAATATATGAACTATTGAATAATCAGATAGTAATATATCAAATTAAGATCATATATGAAATATCGAATTTATAAAGTAATTCCAGAAGGATATTATAGAGGGTATATAATGGTTAGAGTAGGTTAGTATTATTAGAATTAAATGATCTGATTTAGCTGATTTTACTGCTTTAAGGTATGTAAATATGCCATAATTTATTATTGTTTAAATTAAATGTTCTAACAAATTCCTATAATTAGATACTGATATTATAGACCAATATTCTAGAGTGTTATTATATAGAATAATAACCATAAAATAAAAAATATAATAAATATAATAATAATTTTTTGTGTGATTATATGTTATAACATAATAAATATATGGATGATAGCCATAAATATGATAATATATCAAGCAAGTATCATTGGAATGATGGGTAAGTTAGAGGTGATAATAATATGGTATATATATATATATGGTACAAGTCTAAATGAAGAGGCATAAATTTATGATTGATATATATTACTGCTCTAAATAAGGTATATATTAATTTTATATATATGATTTAATATAAATCATAAATTTATTATAAGTTATAATATATACATATAAAATAATAGAATTAATATGTATTAGTTTATATAAACGAAAAGTTATTAAAGTGAAACATATAATACAATATAATAAAATAATATAAAATAGTATTTCGTGAAGTCTGTTTAAATATTATACATAATAAATAATGTATACATGATGTATCAAATATATGAATTCAAATATATAATGATCAATATAGATCATGGATAAAAGGGTAGGAGGATGGTACTGTGAGATTATCATATTATTTATACTGTATTTATTATACTGATATTTACTAACTGTTTTATATAGTAGGTATTAATATGTTTAAATTTAATGCATAATTTATTTATTAAGTATATAAAACAAAAAAGAATAATTTTAGTAAAATAAACGTATGAATAGTATTTTTTAATAGTATAATAAAACAATAAAGCACAAAAAAGAACTTATTTTCATGTTATGTTATATATATTTATAACAATAAATATTGACTTATGAATCATATATTAGATCGATATAGAGATTCAATTAATAGTATCTTATATAGATCAATAGTAATATCATACTAAGTAAATTATATGAGTAGAGTGATAATTGATTATATATAGGGTGATACAGTTTAGATTTACTGATTTACTGATATATTTACTGCATTTAAGGTATGTAAATATGGCAAAAAATTTAAGTACTATAAACATAAAAGGTATATATAAATTATTGTTAAGTAAAAACTCATAAAGTTAAAGAAACTCAAAACTAAAAAAATTAAAATTATAAAAGTTATTTGTATTGATTTATTGTATAACAATAATCATGACTTAGTAATATATATCGGAAATTAAGTTGTATATTCAATTATCAGCATCAAAAATAGTTATCATAATATCACTGAATTTCATGTGACTCGATATCGGTTCTCAAAAAGAGGGCTATTGCAAGATAGGCTCAGGTGCAAAAAGTTTATGATACTTGTATGCTCGAATTGCCTGGTCCAATTTTTTACTGTGACGGAATAATATTGTCATATAAAAAAGAAAAATAAAAGAAATATAGAAAACAATAAAATAATAAATATAAAAAAAAAGAACTACAATATAGATAATTTTGCTTATATCTATTTATTACTATAAAGAAATATAACCTCCTCTAAATGGGTAGTACAAACAAAATAATTTAAAGTAATACACCGCCACAACTCAGCAGGAAAAGTGAAGTGGTCCTCAATATTCGGTCCTTCCGAGGGTAACTTACGGCAATGATGACGGTTGTATCAGGTACTTAAGATATATTCAACTCACCTACCTCTCCGGGAGTAGGATCTCTCTACGAGATTACCACACTCACGCGGTAACTCTCTATTGGGGAAATTGTGATGAAGGTGTAGATGGAGGGGGCTTACGCTTTCTGGATCCTACTCTGCACTCTCGCACTGGGAGTATATGGAAAAATCGGTCCCTCCTCACAGCTTGGATATCGTCCGATCGAAGCTCTCTCCGAAGCCTTCTATCTTGTCCCAGTGTGATATAACCCTTATATTACCCAATAAAAGAGAAAATTAAAATTTTTTATTATGGAAAATTATCGAAATAGTATTTATAATAGTAAATCACAATACAAATAATAATAAAAGTTTTTAGAGTTGTATAATAATAATAAATAATGGTAATAATTGAAATAAATATAAGTATATAATATATGATCAACTTTTGCTTTGAACGAGATTCATTTATTTATTGAAAGACTTTATGTGTATATATGTTTTTTAATTACGTTACCCTTAAAAAGAATTTTATTAAAGAAAACGGGATTTAAGGGGAGACTAATTTAAATAATTAATAATTCTTTTTAAAATACTAATTAATTATATAACTTTAAACATTTATTTATCGAAATATTTTATTGTTATTTCAATCCATATTATATACGCTTAAGCTAATTGTAATTGCTTACTTACCTAAAATCTTTTGTTTCTTTTAAAAAGATAACGATGTATTGATTTAATAAAGTTTTCCTTGCATGAAAGTTTTTCTCAATTATTCCTTTGAAGATGTATAAATAAAATTTTGAAAAAAAAAATAACCTGTTTTATCATAATAAAGCGTTTAGCATGATCAATTAACCCGTGAAAAATTTGATCAACGTCTAACGACAATGTGATTTTTAAAGACCTATAATTGAGTAGGATTAATATATATTTTTGTTATTCTAGGAATATACGTTTAAATCTGTTCGGAGGAAGAAATAATTTTTAATATATTTTTTGGGAGGAGTCGATTCCGTTTCATGACGTTTCATCGTGTACCGGGGAAAAAGCTGTTATGTGGATACTTTGGTTTACAAATACGTTTAAACGTATTAGAACCCAAAAGTCTTTCATATATCGACATTTCAACGATCTCGATTTAGAATTTGGTTGTAACCTCGGTATCTAAGTTCCCAATTCTTTGAAAATTTTTTGATGTCTCGGTTGTTTCCAAAAATTTTGAAAAAAAATTATGCGATCGGGAACTTAGACATCGAGGTTAAGACCAAATGGGTAATTGAGCCCGTTACAATGATACTATAGTAAAGGATCCTGAGTCGTAATACGTATGAACGTATTTCAAAATCAATATATTTTATCGTAAGCTCTTCCCCGGGACTAGATGAATCGGCGCGAAATAAAAACTGAAATTTAGAAACGAATATCTTAGTTTTTTAAAAGAATAAATATATGTATATAATATATCAAATTTTGCCTTAAACGAGATTCATTTATTTATCGGAACACTTTATTAAAAAAAAAAATTTTTTTTTAATTTAGTTACTCCTAAAAAAAATTTGTTTGATACCGTTTCATAACAGAAGAAGATGGAAAAATTCTGTTGATAAAACCTTTCACTTCGATGAGTAAGCAAGCTTTTAATATATGAGCAAATTTTTTAAAATTTTTCTACAAAACGCGCGAGTGAGTTTTCAGCCTTAATAAATATAAAAATTGGTAATAATAAATATATTTCTTAAATCTTTATTTT
>JABUQX010133043.1:20000-23379 GCA_015478945.1 Trachelipus rathkii | reverse complement strand
TTTTTAGAACATTAGAAGTAAAAAAAGACAGTAAAATTATAGAGTAAACAATAGGAGAAGGAGGAATGGACATTAGATACCTGATTGATTCTAGTTTAATTTAGAGATTCTATCTAGTTTATATCTCTTTATGATTTTTTTATTACTTTTTAGCTGTTGATTTAGAGATAGACAAGAGAGAGCAGAGAGAGAGAGAGAGAAGAGATGAGAGAGAGGAGAGAGAGAGACAGAGCAACTTACATTATTAAAATAAACCAAAGCCGTATAATTCAATTCTGACTGACTATTTCAAAAGTGATTCAAGGGGCCGCCTCAACTTCGGTGTCAATCGAAATCTCTGTTTACAATTGATCCTCGGGGACAACACCAGAGATCCAAAGTCGCGTTGCTAGTACTGACCTCAGTACGTCAGTATTGGGTTTAGTTTACATCTTGCATCTTCCTAAAAGAGTAAAGTGGTTTCGACAGCATTTTTATCTTATTTTGCTGCTTTTGATTTTATGAGTTTGCGTTTTTCTCGTGTTTAAATTCAGTGAAAGAATCAATGGAGTCAGCAATGTGAAAGTATTTAGACTGCATAAGTGCAAATTATGCTATAAACATTATTCTAGAAAAGGTAAAGGAGTGACATCGCTAAAGAGTCATATTAAGTCGATGCATTTACATCAGTATGAAGAAGTGACTGAGGTGGATTAATGTAAAAGTAAAGGAATGAGAAAGTGTTGGGCAAAAGAAGCACCAACAACCTTACAGAACGATATAAAAACATAAGTGATAATAGAATGTTGTATTGAAAGAAAAAACGAATTTTGGAATACCAATCATTAGAAAAGTAAATTAATGGAATACCGCACTGTAGAAATTATCGCAATTGATGATGAACCAATCGATGCGGTAGAACGCGTTGACTTCATGAGTTTTTGTAGAAGCAGCTATTCCGCAGTAAAACTTGAAAAAAAGACATCTTCTGTGACCTTTTTTTAATCATATTTACCCAAAAATTTGTGCTAAAAGAAGTTAGGAAGGAAAATCAAAGAGTTAAACCGAATTCTCTTTCCTTACTGATGCAAGGTCAGATACTTCTGCTGGGTATGTCTTCTTTTTCTAACCTGTCACGGAATTAATGTGAACTTTCAGCGAAAAAGTTTTGTTTTTGACCTCCAAGACTTGAAGAAAGACACACTGGTGAGTTTATATCAAATAGTTTTGATGAAATGCTGAACAAAGGGGAAATACCCAAATCCAATGTTCATTGTGTTTTAAGAGACAATGGTGTCAGCATGAGAAAGCCTCTTTATCTGGTGTTAACAATCTAGATTGTGTAACGTATAAACTTCAATCAGTTATAAAATCTGGCATAGAATTGCAGAAAATTATAGCAGAAGTCATTTCCAACTGTATATATATATATATATATATATATATATATATATATATATATATATATATATATATATATATATATATATATATATATATATATATATATATATAATATATATATATATATATATATATCATATATATATATTATATATGAAGTCATTTCCAACTGTAAAGATATAGCAACCTATTTTCACCATTCAACAATGGTCCAAGATGAGTTAAAAGCAATTCAAAAACGGTTTGAAATTCCTCTTCTTACTGGATCCAATATGTGCAAACTCGCTGGGACAGTACCTTTCATATGAAGAAAAGAATATTGACACTCAAGGAACACTCTTGCTTAAAATGCCAGCTCCCATTATAAAAGTTACTGTTCTCACGAATGTGGAAAATGATTTGTTATCAAAACTGCTTTAAAAATTTGAAACCAGTTGAAAAAATTACAAGGCCAATCAGCAACTTTTCCATTAATCAAAACACTGAGGAAATATTTTAAACCATCCTCAAATGGAGATAGATAATCATGAAGTAAAGTGAACGAAAGATCTAATAAAGCAGAACTTGTAAAACGATTCGATTCTCTCGAAAATAGTTATCTTCATACCCTTGCTCCTTACTTAAATTATCGTTACAAAGCTAAATTTTTTCCTCTAATACATTAAAACGAGTTAAATCGTCACTTGACAAAGCAATTGAAAAACTTCGATCCGAAAAGAATAAAAACTACATCGGCAAAACACTTAAACACCTTCAACAAGCAAATCTATCTCAAAATCTTTCTTAGAGTTTCTTGAGTCAAGTAGCAAAGACGAGACTTACGCTATACCTAAAGATGAAGTAAATATAATAAAGAACTTATCACCAAGATAAACGATTGACTTCATGTGATGATCTTATACATTGCTGAAAAGGTAAGCAAAATTTGTATTCACACTTGAGTAAACTTTCAAGAAAAAATTTATTCTTTCCCCCAACTAGTATACCAAATGAGAGATTATTAAACAATGCTGGGTTAATATACAATGAAAGGAGAAACAGACTTTCAGCAGGAAAGGCAAAAGAATTAACGCTTCCCAAACATGACCTTCCTATATTTAAATTCGAACAATAGCGGAACAAGTTAATGAATATCCAAATTTAATTAATTTTCATTACTTATAAACAACGTAATGAATAACAGAACTTGATAATTATTAAGGCAATCTAAAACCTCTTTCATTAAGGGCGGAGGTTAGAGAAAGAGGTTGGTGGGGTGCACTTAAGTTTGGTCCATGTCCCGCATATTGGTAACATAATTATGTTAGTCATTGTGTCTAAAACTTAAGAATACATACATACATACATACATACACACACACATACATATATATATATATATATATATATATATATATATATATAGTTATATATATATATATATATACATATATATATATATATATATATATAATAAAAAAGTTTTGATATCCGCATCCGCATCCACATTCGCATCCGTGGGTGTTAAAATGGAACAACCGCATTCGCGAATGCGAAAAATACATCTGCTACATCAATTAATATATATATATATATATATATATATATATATATATATATATATATATATATATATATATATATATATATATATATATATATATATATATATATATATATATATATATATATATATACATATAGTTATATATTATATTATAATACTTTTATAAATATAAATATATATAGCAAAAAGAGAAATGTTTTTATCGATATACATATTTAACTTTAATGTGCCTATAAATAAGTTATTATATATATATATATATATATATATATATATATATATATATATATATATATATATGCGTGTATGTGTGTGTGTGTGTGTGTGTTACGTGTGCGACTGAGATGCGCCTTTCTGCATGTGTTCTTTTATGCACATATGCAAAGGCCATCAGACAGATAGACATCGATTAAACAATTTAACTATTCATAAAACGCTTGTCCCTTATGA
>JABUQX010133043.1:7500-12500 GCA_015478945.1 Trachelipus rathkii | reverse complement strand
CAGTCATTATCTGATCTTAAAACTAGAAATGGTGTTACATTTCAAAAACTGTCATAGAAGTTCGCTCAAAATGTAGGTCAATTGAAACACATTTTAAAAATTCTACCATGACTCAAAATATCGGGCAGATTTAACGTTCCACAACTTTCAGTATTACATGACGTTGCCATGCGCTGGAACTGCGCTCTGCAAATGATTATAAGGATGCAAGAACCTAATGTATCCGACTGCTTTTACCTTCCCTCGGAATAATAGCAATAAAATAATGTTTTAATATATAGACAATTTATTCTACCATTCTGTATTAATATGTTCAGCATTAGCAATATTACAATGATAATCAAAATCTCGTCATCAATAGAGGACGTCATTTCCTCTCGGTATCACTGTGTAGTGAAGGGAGTATTAGTATCCCCAGACAATAACAGTTAAACAATAAAAATGATGAGAGCGACATTTAGAGAAATTAACAAAGAGAGAAAACAACGACTAGTATTCTATAACTACTGTTTTGGACACTAAACAAAACTAACAAAATTTTTCCCTTCAGTTTTAAGGAGAGGATTAAAGTCATAATGATGAAAATATGAAGAAGAAATTCAGAAATTCAAAACTGAAATAGTCTAATAAAACCAAGTGAAACAGCAACGTTGTTTCCAACCAACCACGCGAACCATTATCACAGATCGTCATGAATGAAATTCTAGCAATCGCATTAATGAACCACTGTCAAAGACGTCATGAATGATACACTATACATTCAAACAGTGTTGCTGACAATGATCAGCTGTTTGAGTAGGCATCAAACTCGTCGAGCATTATGTCAAAGAGAAAAAATAAATCCCTGACGAAGGCCCCTCTTGCATGAAGGAGAATACATCAGGGAGACAATTAGCAAAAACTTAGCTTTTCTTTTCCGCTAAAAAGTGTTGCCAGTTAATGTCTCTTTAGGTGCTGGTATAATTAATGATGTTAAACGTTATATATTAAGTGCTCACAAAAAGCTGAAAAATTATTATTTTTTGGAATATAACTTTTCAAAAATTTATTTCACCTATTGATTACGCTACCAACTGTAGTAGCTAAAAATTAATGAAAAATTATTCTTCCACTTCAAAGGTTGGAATAGGGAACAAGTGGTTGGTATGACTCGTATGGGTCCTCTGCGATCCTTGAAACATTGAAATTGAATGTATTTATTCATTTAAGTTTTACTTGAACCCTATACCAGAAGTAAACATTTCACTTTATACCTAGAATAAAAAATGGCACATTACTGACAATATGGTGCATTCGCAATCACATTCATATATATATATATATATATATTATGTTAATATTATTATATATCAATATATCGAGTATATAGATATATCGATATTTTTAAATATATATATATAGTATTATTGTTATATATATATAAGTATATATATATCTATTAATATCATGCATATATATTTCTTTATCTTATATATATATGTAAATATATATATATAGTATATATATTTATATATATATATATTATATATTTATATATATATTATATTATATATATATTATTATATTATTATTTCGCATTTTTACATCCGCATTCGTGAATGTTATGAATTATTCGCATTCGCAAATTTTGTAAATATATATTCGATCCATATGATATATATATATATATATATATATATATATATATATATATATATATATATAGAAGTATTTATTAGATATATATATATATATATATATATATATATATATATATATATATATATATATATATATTTTTTTATTTTTTTTTATATATATATATATATATATATATATATATATATATATATATATATATATATATATATATATATATATATGTTAGATATATTATTAAATATTAAGTTATTATTATTATATTTAATAAAATATAATATATATATATATATATATATATATATATATATATATATATATATATATATATATATATATATATATATAAATATTGTTCTTTGTTCTTGTTTATCAGATTAAAGAGTCTTTTGAATTTTCAACCTTATGGCTCAAGCTATCCCTTTAATCCACCACTAAATTCATTTGTTCTGTATATCTGTCTCCTAAGTCAACTTTAATCAAATAGATTAGAACAAATTCTCTCTCCTTGGACCTTCTCTGAAGACTCGGTTTTTTCAACGTTCACCACAGCAATGGCTTTCCTCTAATTCACAAGATGCAGTTGGAAAGCTTGAGTATCCCTTATCTATCTAGAATGATATAAAAGGTTAGTGCAGCCCCTTATTCGTGTTTCTGATATTCTAGGTGATAAACTCAACATTCAAGACCTATTTCTAACCTCTAATCCTTCTCTTTATTCTTTTAAACTCATTGTCTTCCTCTTGGTTCATCCGATCATGGTCTTATCTTTGTATTCTGTTTTATATTTAAGTCTTCCGCATGATAAGATCCCTCCTACGGAAGGAAACGTTTTAGGCACCGGCAGCAAGCTGCTAGATCTTGCGACCATACATCCTTTGACTTCCCATGAAATGAATACTGCTACTATGTGAGTGGTTCCTCATAAGGTGCTGAGCGCATAACTGAGGGAATTTTTCCGGCATTTTATATTCTTTCTTTCAACTAAACCAAAACAACTTGGTTTATAATTGTACTATGCAGCTTATATTTCACATCTCGAAATCGTGCAAACCAATTCTTCCTCTAACACTAAAAAAAAAAATTTTCCAGAAAATACAATAATAATCTTTCTTTAAACTTTTCTGGGAGTGTTCAAAGTGTTCCATCTCCAATTTTGCCTATTCTCCTTTCTTGTTCTCTCTTCTTTCACAACACAACTGCTGTAATGCCTTCTGCAAAAGCCTCCCACTAATATTTGCCTCTTAAGTCCTCTTTAGACAATTCGAGAGAGGGCCCTACTCCTCTATCCCTCCACCTCTTCATTCTTCCTCCTCCACCCCTTCTCACCTCATTATACGCCAAATATTGAAATTTCTTTTAAAGGGGTATCATTAATATCTCTGACATTAACACTAAAAAGGAGTACGATATTGATGGCATTTCTCCCTGTGGTCGTAAAACTTGTGCTTCCAAGCTTGTACCCTGCCTTGGGAACCATTCCGTCTCTACCTTTTAGTTGTCATTTCCTTCCTGTTGGAAAGTGCACTTTTAGCCTGGGCCGAAAAAGGGGAAACCATCTCAAACTATCCTTAAAAGGAAGACTTATAAGCATCTAAATTCTTCTAATCTTATCTCCTGAGCGCCAGTATGGTTTTCGAAAGAAACGCTTTGCTGGTGATATTCTTTAGGCGTTTCGGTGAATCTTTCGCTGTGTCAAAAAGAGGCCATTAAAAGCCTTCGACAGTTTTGATTTAAACTTTCTTATTTCAGTATCTTGTCATTCTCTCGTGACCTTCTGATTTAATTTCTGGTCGTTCTATAGCAACTGCTGTAGACGGCCACGAATTCATCCTTTAAATCAAAAATAGTGGTGTTCCCCTTAGGGCTCTGCCCTTTCTCCAACTCTCCTTCTAATTTTCATTAAATGAATTTTCTCTCTCATTACTTCTCTTTCACATATACTTACCATCTTATCAACTTCTCTCTCTCTCTCTCTCTCTCTCTCTCTCTCTCTCTCTCTCTCTCTCTCTTTGCAGACTTTTATGGTCACGCTCTTATTCTACCGCCATTACAATGAAAATTGTTCTCTGAACTCTCCAGTTGCATACCATCAAGTTTCATGCTACACGCCTTTTTTTTTACACTCAACCTCTGGACGTCAAACTTAATCGTTAGGCTTAATTTACATATTACCACACACTGGTAAAGTCTTAAGGAAATCCCTTTATCTGGGTTACAAACCACTTTTGACATGCTTATTTTCAAACGCCGTATCAGGGAATGTTGCCCTTTAGACTGGCTCTGTCTTGAGAACTTCCTTAACTGGGTGGAATTTCAGACTTTCGGCCTTATATATATATATATATATATATATATATATATATATATATATATATATATATATATATTTTTTTAGCATATTTATATATATATATATATATATATATATATATATATATATATATATATATATATATATATATATATATTAGGGTGTGTAAAATTTTTTTTTTTTTTTTTTAAAAAAAATGAGGGGGTCAAAAAATTGTCTTTTGGTTAGCGATTCACAATTATATTTACAAGAACTGGCAATTACATTGGTTTGCTTGGTAAATAGCTACTTCAAATTCGTGATATTTTCACATTTCATGTAAAATTCGCAGCAAACTGTCTTCTCTAAAGAAGTGCCTTCTTATCATTATTTCTGTCTGTACTTCTGCTCTAAGGTTAAGAATATACTTATATTATACTATAACATCTGTAAAAAAATTTAATGCCACTCGTAAAAGTTTTTAAACTAGCAATACTCATTTGCAGCTGAGTGTCTTTTTATTAATTTTTATTAATATCATACAAATAGTGACATTTTCTTGTTTTTCTTTTTCCAGGCACGAATAGTTTCTTCCACTTGCAAAATCTGAAAATTCGGAACCATGGCTAGTAAAAGGAAGACAAGACTGGCAACTTCCACTCACATGAGTAACTTCATTGGAACTGGTCGAGAAATGCTGCCTTCTGAACTCCCAACTCTACGTGATGTTCTAAGATATGGGCTTCTGCTAAGAGAGCAGAGTGGAGAGAATGTCAGAAATTACCCAGCAGCCACTCTTGCAAAGGATATTTATCCAAAAGTGCTTGAAAAGTGGGAGCTAGCAAACAGTTATTTTGTGGTGCCAATTTTAAATTCGAGAGTCACAGTCCTGAAGAAGATAGAAGAAAACTGGGAAAAGGCCAAAAACATATCACTTGGCAGAGGAAAACTGGAATTGAAAGAGGCTTTCATAGCAACGTTAGACAAGCTCTTTGACATCCTCAATTGCAAGTGTGAGATTAAGCTATGTTCAGAATTTGAGGGTCCATGTCCAGGTGGTGCTGACTGT
>JABUQX010133042.1:52500-57389 GCA_015478945.1 Trachelipus rathkii | reverse complement strand
TTACGTACCTCTAACATATATTTCATCTGCGCTAGGCCTGAAATGTAGAATCCAAATGATGTAGGCTCAAATACGGTTGTTTCATTATTTCTCTCCCATAATCAAACTGATTATGTTTTGATGTTTATAAAATGCTAGAGTAAGTTGTTTATCGCTGGTTTCATCACACAGGCTAATAACTGTTTCTGGTCCAGTTTAAAGCTGAGCTTGGTTTAAAGTATTCTGTAAGCCACTCTTCAGTGTGATTACATATACAAAGTAATTCATCTGGACTCATGAAAATACGCTTGGTATTATAACAGGGTGATTGGGTAGCACACTTGAAAAATTCAAATCTATCGGGTTTTCTTTTATATAAGAATGAAACCCTACTTCCTGGGATCTTGATTTCCCATTGGATAATGTCTTGTATTGAGGTATACATGTTAAGGTGGTTCATGATATACACTTAGTGAAAATAAAAACACTTTTTATTAAAACAGAGAACTTCTGCACCGCTTAAGAGCCAAAACGAGTATGATTTTAAAATGAGTTTGGATCTAAAACACGCATCCTCCAATATAATTTTCATCCAATCACAGATAAGGTTCAGGATATGAAAAAACATGTTTTTACATACGTAAAATCAAAAAAGCGATAAAATAATTCTCGACCAATCACATACGAGGTCATATAGAGATAAGGATTACTCCGGCCACTCACAAGAAAGGTAAACATTTCCTTCTTACCTGATTAAAGGATCTTTCCGATCCAGCATGTTTCAGTTTGAAATATATTTATAAAATAATAATAACATTGATTCTCGATTCTTGTCTATACTGGAATTACCTTTTGACCTGGTATTAGGCTTAAATCAGCCTGGGATACAAAAAGGTTTATCCTAAATTCTAAGCACTAAATTTAGGCCTCATGTAGTTATTGCACCACATTTTACAGAAAAAGGTCAGTTTGAAATATATTTTGACCTGGAATTAGGTCTAAATCGCCCCGGGATACAAAAAGGATTATCCTACAACACATTTTACAGAGAGAGGTCAGTTTCGTATCTGTAAGGAGTGCGGGTTGTTGTGTTTTCTCGTGATGGATTGTCAATGTACATAGATAATAATAATAATAATAATAATAATAATAATAATAATAATAATAATAATAATAATAAAGAAAATCAGAATTATTTAAAAAACTTTGAAATATTTTTAGTTAACATCGAACGAATAATATAAATGTAAGTGAATAATTGTTATTTTTAAATAAGAACTTAGAGAGATTTTAATAAAATACATGTTATGTTAGCAGAGAAGAACTTATTTTGTTCTTTTTATACTTATTACATGGCTAAAGATTTTAAGGTACGTAAAATATATGTTTTTAATAAAATTTCATAAAATTTTAGTAAAAGTTATTTTAAAACTTGATAGTTATAAAATTTATAAACAAAAAGTATTAACAGTTAATAATAAATTCTTTGTTCAAAGATAATGATTGATTTATTATAGAAGTTTTAAGAAACTTTGAAATAATTTTAGTTATATTTGAATGAGTAATATAAATGTACGTGTTTAATTAAAACATAAAATGTTTTAATAAATTATACGTTATATGTGTAAGTGAGTGTGTGTGTGTGTGTGTGTGTGTGTGTGTGTGTGTGTGTGTGTGTGTGTGTGTGTAAGTAAATCTGTCTGTGTAAGTAAATCTGTGTGTGAGTGTAAGTAAATCTGTGTGAGTGTAAGTATGTATGTGTGTTCTAAATAATAATAACAATAGGCATGAAGTAAATAACACTAAGTATAATAATAAAAATAATAAAAATAAAATAATAATAAAAGTAAAATAATAAAAATAAAATAAAAAGAATAAAAAGAATAAAAATAAAAAGTATTAAAACAAAAAAAATAATAATAAAAGTAAAATAATAAAATAAAAGAATAAAAAAAATAAAAACAAAATAAAATAATAAAAGTAAAATAATAAAATAAAATAAAAAGAATAAAAAGAATAAAAATAAAAAGTATTAAAACAAAATAAAATAATAATAAAAGTAAAATAATAAAAATAAAAAAAATAAAAATAATAAAAAAAAAAAAAAAAGAATAAAAAGAATAAAAATAAAAAGTATTAAAACAAAATAAAATAATAATAAAAGTAAAATAATAAAAATAAAATAAAAAGAATAAAAAGAATAAAAATAAAAAGTATTAAAACAAAATAAAATAATAATAAAAGTAAAATAATAAAATAAAATAAAAAGAATAAAAAGAATAAAAATAAAAAGTATTAAAACAAAATAAAAGAAAACATAATGTTAATAAATATATGAGTTAAAGCAGTAAAACAGAAAGTTAAAACAGTAAAGCAGAAAGTTAAAACAGTAAAGCAGAAAGTTAAAGCAGTAAAGCAGAAAGTTAAAGCAGTAAAGCAGAAAGTTAAAGCAGTAAAGCAGTAAAACAAAAGCATACTAATCCCTTAGGTGTTAGGTAACACCTCTATTGATTTACTGATTTACTGCTTTAAGGTATGTAATGTATATGAGTTAAAGCAGTAAAACAGAAAGTTAAAGCAGTAAAGCAGATAGTTAAAGCAGTAAAGCAGATAGTTAAAGCAGTAAAGCAGATAGTTAAAGCAGTAAAGCAGAAAGTTAAAGCAGTAAAACAGAAAGTTAAAGCAGTAAAACAGTAAAACAAAAGCATACTAATCCCCCCTTGGTGTTAGGTCACACCTCTATTGATTTACTGATTTACTGCTTTAAGGTATGTAATGTATGTGAGTTAAAGCAGTAAAGCAGAAAGT
The DNA here is from genome assembly GCA_015478945.1 of Trachelipus rathkii. Classification (NCBI taxonomy): domain Eukaryota; kingdom Metazoa; phylum Arthropoda; class Malacostraca; order Isopoda; family Trachelipodidae; genus Trachelipus; species Trachelipus rathkii. Next base: position 54,602 of record JABUQX010133042.1, on the reverse strand, counting down.
TAAAGCAGTAAAGCAGAAAGTTAAAGCAGTAAAGCAGTAAAACAAAAGCATACTAAGCCCTTAGGTAACACCTCTATTGATTTACTGATTTACTGCTTTAAGGTATGTAAAGCAGATAGTTAAAGCAGTAAAGCAGATAGTTAAAGCAGTAAAGCAGAGAGTTAAAGCAGTAAATCAGATAGTTAAAGCAGTAAAGCAGATAGTTAAAGCAGTAAAGCAGAGAGTTAAAGCAGTAAAGCAGAAAGTTAAAGCAGTAAAACAGAAAGTTAAAGCAGTAAAACAGTAAAACAAAAGCATACTAATCCCTTAGGTGTTAGGTAATAACACCTCTATTGATTTACTGATTTACTGCTTTAAGGTATGTAAAGTATATGTTTTTAATAAAATTTCGTACAATTGTAGTAAAATAAAATGATTTTATATCAGACACTTTGGCTTTTTCTTCTTACATACAATTTTTAAAAATTTATAAATTAAAAAGTATTAAGTAAAAATATAAAAGATGTCTGTAATGAGTTACAGTTTTATGTTCGCGAAAATGTTTTTAATAAAAATGTTTAAGTATGAAATAAAAATGAATGACTCATAGTATATTTGAAAAGAAATTCTTTGAAATGTTTAAGTATGAAATAAAAATGAATGACTTATAGTATATATATATATTTTTCATTCGGGCGGGAATATTGCGCCTGCGGGCGCTCGCGGCGGGCGGGTACGCGGAAATATTGCGCCTGCGGCGCACGCGGCGGGCGGGTACGCGGAAATATTGCGCCTGCGGGCGCTCGCGGCGGGCGGGAACGCGGCGGGTCGCACCTGCGGGTGCGGGTTCGTGGATCTTCACGCGGAGGGCGCATGCGGCGCCCTGGTGGTTAGCTTATGACTTATGGTAAGACATCAATATTAGCTATGTTCTTTGGTGTAGGGTAGAAAAGTTTAGAAAATGTATCAAAGATGAATCATCAATATAGATGGTATCAAAGATGACTTCATCAAAGATGAGTCATCAAAGATGAACCTTCAAAGTTGAGGCATCAATGCTGAGGCATTAATGCTGAGGCATCAAAGTTGAGGCATCAAAGTTGAGGCATCAGCATCAAAGTTGAGGCATTAATGCTGAGGCATCAATGCTGAGGCATCAAAGTTGAGGCATCAAAATATCGAGTGTGGGAGTGTAAGTGTAAGTGCATCTGCGTGTGGGTGTGAATGTAAGTGTATAGGGTTTAATGTAAGTGTCTATGGTTTAATGTAAGTGTCTATGGCAAGTGCTTATAAGTGTCCTAGTGTTTATAAGTGTCATAGTGAATGTGTGTATAAGTGTCATAGTGTATGTGTATGTGTAATATATATATATATATATATATATATATATATATATATATATATATATATATATATATATATATATATATATATATATATATATATATATATATATATATAGGCTATAAGTGATAGAAAAAGACTAACTCATAGTAGGAAGCATCCTAGCAACTTGTAATATACACCAATCGATTCCTCATACCTTATAACATGGGGTAGACACCCATATTAGGGCTATTCGGGGCTCAGGGGAGGCTAGAAAAGGCTTGAAAAAAGTGGCACTCAGTTGGCACTATGTGGCACTCACTTGGCACTATGTGGCACTCACTTGGCACTCATTGGCACTCACTTGGCACTCATTGGCACTCATTGGCACTCACTTGGCACTCACCTGGCACTCACCTGGCACTCATCTAATACTCATAGAACACTAATAGAACATCACTAGATACTTCTTACGGTGATTGGGAACCATCAAAGCCATCAAGTTAGCGTGGGTCAAAATTGACCCATGGAATATGGCAGGGTTAAGGGCGAAATATCATGATCAAACAAGGTTAAGACATCAAAAATGGGCTAAATCCCTAAAGGAAGGACAAATTACCGTGGGTCAAAGTTGACCCATGGAATACCAAAGGGTTGATCGAAAATTAGGGTGGGTCAAAATTGACCCATGGAAGACCAAAGGGTAGGCAAAAATTACCGTGGGCCTAAATTGTCCCATGGAAGACCAAAGGGTAGCTAAAAATTACCGTGGGTCAAAATTGACCCATGGAAGACCA
>JABUQX010133042.1:45000-50000 GCA_015478945.1 Trachelipus rathkii | reverse complement strand
ATTATTATTATTATTATTATTTTTATTATTATTATTATTATTATTATTATTATTATTATTATTATTATTATTATTATTATTATTATTATTATTATTATTATTATTATTATTATTATTATTATTATTATTATTATTATTATTATTATTATTATTATAGTACGTACATCGCACACCACCTACAACACATGCGACCACTTAGCCATCATATATATATTTATTGGTCATAATTATTATTATTATTTTTATATCTTATATATATATATATATATATATTATATTATTATTATTATTATTATTATTATTATTATTATTACATATTATATATATATTATTATATATATATATATATATATACATATATATTATTATTATATATTATATTATTATTAATATTATATATATATTATACATATATATTATTATTATTATTATTACATAAAGAAAGAGAGAGAGTAAAGAGAGAGAAAGAGACAGAGAGAGAGAGAGGAGAGAATATATATATATATATATATATATATATATATATTTATATATATATTATATATAGGGTTATTACATATATATATATATATATATATTATATATTATTATTACATACATATTATATATACATATATTGTTGTTACTAGCTATTACAGATATATATTACATGCATATATACATATATTGTTGTTGTTATATTATATTATTGTTACATACATACACATATATTATACATATTATTGTTGTTACTATTATATATATACATATACATATATATATATATTATATTATTATTATATTATATTATTATTACAGCATGTTACAGCTGGCTGAAGGTTAACATACATATTGTTGTTAGCTGTTGAAGAAGGCTAGCTATAGGCTATGCTATTACATACAAGCTACATTATATATATATTTTATATATATATATATATATATGAGCATATATATATATATATATATATATATATATATATATATATATATATATTATATATATATATATATATATATATATATATATATATTATCTTCCTCCTATCTAGAGATTGGGGGTGAGGGGCACAGCATACACCGGAACAGAAAAGTAGTAGAAGAATATGATGCAATTCGAATATAAAGCCCCCTCTTTTACCGTTCCTTTTATAGCCCAGTGAGAAATCGTCGTAATCAGAAAAACCAACCTTGAGGTTTCAGGAGACAGCGACGGACCGTTACTGTGGTATCTCGTAAATGTGGGGTTCATCCAATTGGCAAAGCCTACAACCATACCCCCTAAAAAAACCCAGCTATTCACTTTTGTTATGCATCTTTCTTCTACCCCCTGCCAAACTTACATTCCTCTCCACCAGGCATTCCTTTACTAGCAATTTACTTTTTCTTCCGTCTCCCAGCCTGTCGATTCCCAGCACACTCACCACTATACATCCACTTAACCAACTTACTATCATTCAACTTTTCCATATGACCAACAATCTCAATGTACTCTCGTTTATTCTCTCATTTACGCCTTTCTTCACGCCACACAACTCCATAATGCGTTCATTCCTCATTTTATCAGTTTTTCTCACACCTAACACGCCCATAAGATTGTCCATCTGAACACTTTGTTCCTTAGATCTATACCCCTTATTCCAGACCAAAGTTTCACTACTATACATTATCACAGGTAACAACATACCCTCATGCAAAAGCCTAGGGCACTCAAGACTTAGTCCCTTCACATCCATCAAGGATTTAATTGTACCTGCCACCTTCCTACCATTCAAAACTTTCCTACTACATTCTGCATCATCTGTTCCCTTTTCACCCAACATATATCCTAAACATTTAAACTCAGATACTTGCATAACTTCACACTGCGGACTTTCATCGCTCACTACCATAACCTTACTCTTATCTACATTTACATTCAAACTCCTCCTTTCACACACCCTGCCAAACCCCTCTACCAATCCTTTCAAACTCCTTTCAGATTCACCATACAAAACCAAATTATCCGCATATAATAAGCAGGGCACCCTCCGCTCTTTTCCATTCTCTATCAGTCTAACACATTCCCCCCGTCCACCCCACCTCTAATTCTTTCATAACACCATCCATATACAAATTAAATAATCAAGGAGACATAACACATCTCTGCCTTACTCCGCTATTAATATGAAACCAATCAATTTCGCCTCCATTTATTCTTACAAACGTTTCACTTTCATCATACATACTTTTGATCTTATTCAGAAGCCTACCACCAACACCATATATTACTAACACCTGCATCAGAGCTTCCCTATTAATCTTGTCATACGCCTGTTGTAAATCCATAAAACCTAAACACAATTTATTCTTCTTCTCTCTCTCATTTTCTCAATCATTTGTTTCAATGTAAAAATTTGATCCACACATTCTCTACCACTTCGAAATGCACCCCGTTCTTCACCAATCAGTCCCTCGACGTACTATTTCAACCAAAATACCAGCATATATCTTCCTTACAACACTCAATAAACTAATTCTCCTATAGTTCCCCTTAAATTATTTGTTCTTCAAGTGATCAACGTTTGTTGAGTCATGGAAATCTGAATGATCTTGTGCGTGATTTGCACTTGTCAAAAAAGGAAGCTGAACTCTTTGGTTCAAGTTTAAAGGGATGGAATCTTCTCCAAAAAGACTAAAGTTTGTTTTTATCGTGACAGGCATTGTGGATTTTGAAAAGTTTTTCTCACTTACGCTTCAAAAGTAAGTTTGAAAGCAGTTTTACTTCACAATGGTAATGTGTTTCCCTCTGTTCCTCTGGCACATGCACCTTACATGAAGGAAACATATGAGAGTATGAAGCTTCTGTTGCAAAAAAAAAAATAAGTATGAGGATCATAAGTGGAATATATGTGGTGATCTAAAGGTCGTGTCACTTTTATTTGGAATGCAGCTGGGTTATACCAGATTTTCTTGCTTTCTTTGTGAGTGGGACAGTCGGGATAAGATAAATCATTATCAGAAGAAAGTGTGGCCGCAACGATCTCTAACTCCAGGAGAGAAAATGTTATCAATTTTCCCCTTGTTGATTCTCATAAACACATATTTATCTGCCTCCCTTGCATATTAAGCTAGGATTAATGAAAATTTCGTCAAAGGTATGGATAGAACTGGCAATGGATTCACATATTTAAGAACTAAATTTCCAAGAATAAGTGACGCTAAAATCAAGGAAGGTATTATCATTGGGCCACAAATTAGAGATCTGTCGAACGACAACAGTTTGAGGAAGAGCTTAATGATGTTGAAGAAACTGCATGGCTGTCATTTAAGAAAGTCTGTAGAGATTTTTGGGGGAACCACAGAGTAGATAACTATTCTGACATTGTGAAAGAGCTACTGACATCATACAAGGCCTTGGGATGGAAATATGAACCTAAAAATCCATTTCCTCGACTCTCACTTGTACTTCTTCCCTGAAAATTTTGAGGCAGTCAGCGATGAACACGGCAACATGTTTCACCAGGACATTCTGAGATTTGGAACCAGGTGCCAAGGAAAGGTGAGCACTTCTTTGTTGGCTGATTACTGTTGGCCACGGAAAAGGAACATAATAGAAGCTAAATGCCGTCAAAAATCACATGGCTCTACATTTTAAAAGTGTTTTAATATAAAATTAGCTTAATTTGGAAATTTATTTAATTCATTTATTTAAAAATTTAAATATGCTATCTCATAAAAACTATCAGTGACAGGCAAAACCTGAAAACATATTTGAAATCAGCGGGGAAAAATGGTATAAAATTAACCTATTTCAGTTTGTGGGTCAAAAAGTATTTTAAATTTTGTTGACCAGTGTTATTAATGAAAAGTAACAATATAGTAGATGATAGGACAGAATCCGAAGAACACCACTAATGACAGAAAATGAAAAAGTTGCCCCATCAACAATAGCCAATATTGAGTGATTTGAAAGAAGCCTAGACATAAGTAAGTAGAAAGAAGGAAGGGTGTTAAGAAAGCAGTGACGAGTGCCATAATCCTTCATATGACTTAGTTATGTCAAGCGCCAATACACATGCCTCACCATAGTCTCTAGGGCGGAAAACCGTAAATCGGTTAGATAGGAAAGTATATCACCAGAAGACCTAGAGCGCCGAAAGCCCTACTTGTCATCGGGATGAAGGGAATGAGATTCCAGATGGTCAAAGAAATGAGAGTTGAGAAGGGTTCATAATATCTTATATAAAATAAAAGTGAGCGATATAGGAGATAGTTAGAAGGATCAGATCAGATACCTTTCTTTGGAATAGGTTGAACATATGCGCTCTTCCAACATTGAGTAAAAGTGATATAGTATTGAAGCATAGATAATGTAGTTGAACGATGGGTGGCGCAAGCTTAGAAGCGCATTCTTTCAAAACTTGGGGAGGAATGCAATTTGGGTAGCTCGTCTTCCTAACGTTCATAGATTTCAGGTGCCCAGGCACCCGATCAAATGTAATTACATGTAATGGCATGGAATACCTAAGAGGAGAAGGAGGAAGAGGATGAGGAGGAAGATTGCCAGAGACATCCAGGGTGAATTAGAGAAAAACAGAAGGTCAAAGAGATAGCTTTTTCACTTGGAGTATTAGCAACAAGACCATCAGAGCGTATATGAGGAGGAAAATAAGATTTACAGGAGTTGTTAGAAATGCTTCGGCAAGAGATCATAAAGATTTGTCAATATTAAAGCCGTGGAGGTCATCGCACTTTTGTTTCATGAAAGTACGCTTTCTTCTTCGAATAGTATTCCTGCATCGATTCCAATCTGAATGAAAATTAACATGAATTATAGCGGAACGCGAATTTTTTCCATTCCCGATATATATATATATATATATATATATATATATATATAAATATATATATATATATATATATATATATATATATATATATATATATATATATATATATATATATATATATATATATATATATATATATATATATATATATATATATTGTACAAATCAAGTTTGTTATATTTTTTATTT
>JABUQX010133042.1:27500-30000 GCA_015478945.1 Trachelipus rathkii | reverse complement strand
TCTGCGGCGCGATGTTGGTGCTTTATCTCTTTTCTATAGGTACCGCAGCGGCAGGTGCTCGAGGGAGCTTATCACTCGCGTACCTCCACCTTTACGTCGCCCTCGTAGAACTAGGGGTGCTGTGTCTGCACATGAGTTTTGTGTTGATGTAGGTAACTCAGGCTAGTTCGCTGCGGTGCTTCCTTCTTTCCTGCCACATCTGTTCTGTGGAATTCTCTTCCATCTTCTGTGTTTCCTGCTGAATTTAATCTCCCCCACTTTAAAGCCTGCGTCTGTGCTCATCTGCGTAATTTAATTTAGTTGTTGACTTCTGAGGCGTGGAACACCTCCGTAAAAAGGGCTCAGCCGAGAGAGAAGAAAAAAAAAAAAAAAAAAAAAAAAAAAAAAAAAAAAAAAAAAAAAAAGACTTTACTGCAACATGATAAATTTTCTCTTTGAATCAAATATTGACGATGAACAAGTAACCGAAGAGAAATATTAAGTTGAATAAATAGTTGGATTGCTTTCTTATGAAAAAAAAAACAACATAAAGTGGCGTTTACCTTCCAGAACTCCTATGCATAATCTGGCTTGTTTTCTCAAAGTTTTCCCTATCGAACGTTTGTATTCCTCAGGAATAGTATATGATGAAAAACGTAATGTACTAAATTTTGAAAATAAAATAGAAATTTTTGCTTTTTAAAAATGCTTTGCCTTTAATTAATTGCTTTTAATATTAATTAAATAAAACTGTTTTAACCTGTTTTCATAAATAGGTTATCATTGGTGCGTTGCATAATGGCTTTATGTTCTCGTTTCCATTCCCGACATCATTTTAAACGCTGCTAAAACCTGTTTATTCTTTCCCAAGCTTCAACTTACTTTCAGTCTTGTTATTAAAACTAGTTTAAGATTAATTTTTATTCCTTAATTTAATGTCTCATTAACTTCAAAAATGTCAACATAATGAATGAATAAAAAACCTTTTAAGTACAGTTAACCTAATGAGAAGAGGTTGTTTTGATTTCAAAGAGAACAGTTTCTTAAAACGTTTTATTATCAGAAATTCGGGGAATATATTTTATGAAAAGTTTTCATAACAAATCCCATTTATTTGATAGATTAATATCGGGGACTATCCCAAATGAGTCGACAAGAAAAAGGGTCGACACAGCATCAAAAACATTTCCTGTACAGCCTGCTTCAAGCGTTAGGTTAGGTTAGGTTAGGTTAGGTTAGGTTAGGTTAGGTTAGGTTAGGTTAGGTTAGGTTAGGTTAAGTTAGGTTAGGTTGTTAGGTTAAGTTTTGTTGGATTCGTTAGAGAAACTCTAGATAACCAAATATATATATATTTATTTTTAACAAATGTCGATCCATTTGGGTATAGGTCCTTAATATCAGAAGTCGAAAAAAATTGTATTTGCTCTGTCAAACAAATTATCAAATTATCCTATCTGAAGCTATTACATAATCTATTACCGATTTCTGATCAAACTCTCCCGTGTTGCTGTTCCATCTGTGCCTGGTGTATCTATGTGATGCTCTGTGGTCAAAGAATGTATTCATGATTTTAAAACCCTTCCTCACACAGAAGTCCAACAGCCTTTCTCCTTCTATATTTCTTTCCTCCTTTCCAAAACATCCTATCCCATCTTCCATTTCGCTCCTTCTGCTCCCCACCCTTGCATTAAAATCTCCAATCAGGACACATATGCTTTTTTCTTCACTTCTCAAACCTACCCATCTCTCCATCAACTCCATAAACTCTTCCTTCTCCTCATTTGAATGTCCCTGTTGGGGTTCATATATCTGGAACACATGGTACTTCCTTCTCATGATTTTGAAACTACACACCATAAGTCTTTCATTTATTCCTTCCGCTTTCAGTACATATGGGCTCATCCTAGGTCCTACTACGAATCCCACTCCATGCTTCTTCCAACCTTCCTCTACTCCACTGTACATCAGGACATATCCTCCTCCCAAATCTCTACCCTCCTCTGCTCCCCTTACTCTCATCTCCGCCATGCCCAGCAGGTCAATCCTCCTTCTCTCCATCAGTCTCACCCCCTCCTCCTCCTCCTCCTTGCCACTGTATGTTGCAACATTCAACGTTGCACATCTAAATTTTTGGTGTGTATTCGAATTCATAGTCTGTTTTCGTCGCCTAATTCATGAACCGAAAAATCTGTCCTGTTCCGAGGCTGAGTCCAGGGTATTGCAAGCAGGTCATGTCGGGCAGCAACTTGCTGGGCCTGTCCTGCCCCAACCAGAGCTCCTTTGGCCGGAAGAAGGAGAGAAAAATCCCTCCTCTTCCGCTACCAGGGCACACGACGTGGACAAATGCTAAACTAAAAATCACTGTTAATATAATTTATGATAAAACCCTTAATAAATTGGATTTATATTATTTTTCAATAATTATACGCACATTCGAAGTGTTATTTAATGTTATTAGCAAAATAAGGGAAACTAATTTTATTAAATTAACATTTTTAAAACGGGAGAGGCCTTTCTATGC